>JAVSBS010027515.1:0-26070 GCA_033124195.1 Coracias cyanogaster
GGCGGGCGCCCGCCCTCGGGGAACCGGAAGTTGCTCCTCAGGTGTCGGCGGAAGCCTTCCCCATTGGCTGGGCGCTGCCGGGCGCGGTGCCGTCGGCGGCGTTGATTGGCGCTCAGCGCGCAGGGGCGGGGGCCGCGCGGGTCAGCATGGCGGCGCCGGCCCGGCGGAGCGTGGTGTTCGTGACTGGCAACGCTAAGAAGCTGGAGGAGGTGGGAGCGGGCGCGGTGCGGCCCGGCACGGCCCTTGGCCTGGCGGAGCTGGGGCCTGAAGGGTGGCTTTCCCTCCCTTCTTCCTCCGCAGGTCACTCAGATCCTCGGGGACTCTTCTCCCTACACGCTGGTGGCGAAGAAGATTGACCGTAAGTTGGCGGCAGGGCCCGGGGGGACGCGGCCTGGCCCGGCTGCCTCCTCAGCGCCGGCTTTTGTGTCCCCAGTGCCAGAGTACCAGGGGGAGCCGGATGAGATCTCCGTGCAGAAGTGCCGCGAAGCCGCCCGGCAGGTCGGTCGCTTTCTCCTTCTCCTTTCCCGCCGGTTGGAGAGGTGATGTGCGTGTGGGGAACGGGGCAGGGGGTGCTGGGGCATCCCGACCGGCTCAGAGGAGAGTCAGGGACACGTCTGTGCCTGGCCTGGCCTCACTGTACTCCCGTCACCCAGTTGTTGCCGGCCTATGCTGGGTGGTGGTGAATTCTCGCTGGTGACACAGTGTTTTGGCAGTCCTGCTGCTGCTCTTCTGCTTTCTCTGTGTCCCTTGAGCGGCAGGAGGACATGACAGCTCTCAGTCCAGCCTCAGCAGCTGTGGGACACAGAGTTTTCTGTCAGCTGGATCACTTTCCAGAGCTGTCTCAGAGATGGATGTCTTAAAAGAACCGAGTGAGAGTTGTAACTCAAGGAAAATGCAGACGTGCCTCCAGGACACAGGCTTTCCCTTTCCTTGTCCAGTTGTTCCTGCCACCCAGGAGGGTGGGGAGCGTTCAGCTCTGCTTAGTTTTCACCATGTGAGATCTTACCTACTGTTCATCAGCCAGTCCAGCCTACCTGGGTTTGATTGAGTCTGTGTGGTGTGCATTGCTTTTGAGGTAGAGCTCTCACAGCTGGTGTATTTTTCTGATGTTCCTGTTATCATGGAAATGTGAGAATAGGATAGAGCAAGAAAATGGGGTTGGAGGCAGTGCCTTTCTCTGGATATAATGTTTCCATCTCTTGGGCTTTTGCTGTAGGTTCAGGGACCTGTTATAGTAGAGGATACCTGCTTGTGCTTCAATGCCCTGGGAGGGCTTCCAGGACCTTACATGTAAGTAAGAGGGAACTTGCTTCGCCTTTTATGCTCCCAAGTTAGGAGCACAGGCTGGTGAGATGTGCTTCATGGAGGATTCTCCATGTGTCAGGAGCAATAGGCTCGGGGAGTTGATTGCTAGTCTGTGTCCTCAGCTTCATGGTACACCCCAGGGGCTGGACTTCTTGAGCCCTGCTATAAGTCAAGGTGCGGAATGAGAGAGACAGACCTGAATTGTTTGCTCTGGCTCCCAATCTACAGTGCATGTCCTTGCAGCCAGCTTGGGAACCTGGGTTCACAGCAGGCGTAGTTAAGGCACCGTGCATTTCAGCAGGAGTCTTGGGTGAGTGTCCTATAGTTTCTCATAGGGACATCTTTAATCCAGCCAATAACAAGATTATTACATTACAGTGTAATTTCTGTAATAAAATACTGCTTTAGCTCCTGGGATTAACTTTTAGTGTGATTAATTCTTTCAAACTATCTCTACTGAGCTAAGCAGAGTCACAAAGCTTTATATGATGAAGTTGGCACTAGAACTGGGTGTAATATGTGAACAAGTTGAGTTGAGAAATGTATTTCAGCATGTCAGTGCTTATGAGTGAGCACTGGGTTATTTACATAGATCCTGGTACTGCAGCAAATTAAATACCCTATTGCTGTTGTCACTGTGTCCCATTCAGTTTAAGAGCTAAGCATCATTATTGGTAAATAGTTCAGAATGAAGAGATCTTTAAGAGATTCAAAGGGCTATGAAAATGTAAGCAACAATGCCTCGAAGATACCCACACTTCTGAATAGTAATAGAAAAAAATAATCTTTCCTCTCTTCTTCCCCTTCAGAAAATGGTTCCTGGAAAAACTCAAACCAGAAGGTACTGCCTCCTGTGTTACTGCTCTGCATGTAACTCAGTCCTTTCCAAACAAAACGGAACCCATGCTGCATTCTGCTGAGCATGCTTGCCTACCACACTGCCCATTTCACAGCTGGTTCCTTTCCTGTCTGTCCGGCTGTGTCCCCTCATGTTGTCTCCTTGAGCCTGTTCTGTACCCTTTTACATGGGATGTTTTTCCCAGTAGCTGTAGTGTCTTCCCAGGATTCCCAGACTCCTGCCTCTGCAGGCTGGTGGTGTGGCAGGGCTTGTGAGAACTCCTTGTTTGTCATCAGTGTGACCTGGAAGACCTTCTGCTCCCTTTGGTTTGTGTGCAAGCCCCTCTCTGCTAATGCTCACCTCTCCTGGTGTGCAGTGACTGCCTTTGATCTTGCAGTTAAGAGTGTGACTGCAAATCTCACATTGGCATCACAAGTGTGAGCATTAATCATGCTAATTCAGAGTGGGCTTTAGTCCTCTCTGATGCTGTGTGTTCATTTGCTTCCACTCCCAAATTAATAGTGGGGCCCTGCAGCTCATGCTGTGCTAGATCTGGCGCCCTGGCTTCAGTCATACAAGGGACTAGCCCAAGAGCATCCTTGTGCCTGAGCTTTGTCACTTGAAGTTCTTCCTCTCCCAGGTGGATGTGAATGATGCAGAGTGCTCCCTTGCTCCGTCTCTAGGTGGGTGTGTTGCGCTCCCAGGGAAGGGCAGTAACACTGAGATGCGTTCTGTGTTGCTCAGGCCTGTACAAGCTGCTGGCTGGGTTTGAAGACAAATCTGCCTACGCTCTCTGTACTTTTGCATTCAGTACTGGAAACCCGGAGGAGCCTGTGAAGCTGTTCAAAGGCCTCACTCATGTAGGTGTTGTGCCTGGGGAAGGGAATGTGTTGAGGGAGGAGGGCTATAATGTGAATTTCATAACTTCATTGGCTCTGTTGAAGACAATTTTAGTGGCCTCTGGGTCACTGAATGCCCTCAGAGCTTCTCTGTGTTGAGAGCAGGCTGAGGGAGAGAGCAGCTGGTGGGTGCTGAACACTGCAGTGCTTTTGCCCAGCTGTACATACTGTACTCTGCGCGCTCCCCCCTCTTCCTATGTAACTGTGAGGGGAGTGCTGTGAAACTCATAGCTGATAGGGCTTTTTTGCTTTCTCATCGCAGGGGCTGATAGTGGAGCCTAGAGGCCCTCGAGATTTTGGCTGGGATCCCTGCTTTCAGCCAGATGGCTACAACCAAACGTAAGTGGCATTTTTTTTACCCACAGCTGTTTACATAAGGAAAGCCAGAGTTGAGGTTGTGTGTGGAGAGGAACTTGTGTACAAGGAGGAAACACCCTCCTGGATCTGAACATGGTGAGTTACGGGAACCCCTGGATCAGGAATGAGGTTGTTGACTTTGCCAGCGTGTCACTACTACAGCTTGTGCTGCAGCCCAGCAGGGAGATGGCGAGCAGAGGGGGAGCTCTTGGTGGCTGGAGGGACGCATGCTGTAGCATCTCTGCTGCTGAGACTTGTGGTTTCTTTCCCCTCCAGCTATGCCGAACTGCCCAAGGCAGTGAAGAACTCAATCTCGCACCGATACAGAGCGCTGAGTGAGCTCTCCACCTTCTTTCTTCAGAGCAACTCGACAGAGCCCCGTTCCGATCCCAGCTAGCCTCCCTGGGCTGCGGGCTCCCTGTTGTTACGTGTCATGTACCGCTCCAGGAGATCTCTGCTCCGCTGTGGGCTGTCATTAAAGCTGCTCCTTTTGAAGGCACTGGTATCTTTTTTCCTCTCCCTGTTTTTGTTGCTTCAGAAATGCTGTGCGGCCCATTGGGTCTGGTTTATTTAGGCAACACATTTGTGACTTGGAGGGGGTTGCAGGGACTCCTGAGCCTGGGAGGGCTCCAGTCTGTGCATCCCCTGCTGAAGCTTCCACCTGAGGAATAACAGAATCATTTAAGTTGGAAAAGGCCTTTAAGATCATCAAGTCCACTCATTAACCCAGTGCTGCCAGGTCACCACTAAATCCAGTTTCTAAGTGCCATGTCTACATGTCTTTTAAATCCATCCAGGGATGGTGACTCCACCACTGCCCTGGGCGGTCTGTTCCAGGGCTTTACAACCCTTTCAGTGAAGAAATTTTTCCTAATGTCTGACCTAAAACTCCCCTGGCACAACTTGAGGCCATTTCCTCTTGTCCTATCGCTTGTTCCTTGGGAGAAGAGACCAGCCGCCTCCTTGCTGCAGCCTTCTTTGAGGGAGTTGTAGAGAGTGAGGAGGTCTCCCCTCAGCCTCCTTTTCTCAAGGCTGAACAACCCCAGGTCCCTCAGCTGCTCCTCACAAGGCTTGTGCTCTAGACTCTTCACCAGCTTCGTTGCTCTTCTTTGGACACACTCCAGCCCCTCAGTGTCCTTCTTGGAATAAGGGGCCCAAAACTGAACCAAGTGTTGGGGGTGTGGCCCCACCAGTGCTGAGTACCGGTGGACAATCCCTGCCTTAGTGCTGCTGGCCACACTAGTGCTGATACAAGCCAGGACGCTCTTGGCCATCTGGGCACACCGCAGGCTCACGTTGAGCCGGCTGTCCCCCAGCACCCCTACGTCCCTTTTCCGCCGGGCAGTTTCCAGCTGTTCTTCCCCCGGGGGTTGCTGTGACCCAAGTGCAGGACCCGGCGGTGGGGGATGCTCCCCGGGGCCGGGGCCGCGCCGGGGCCGCAGCGCGCTCCCGGGAGGCGGCCACTGGCCTGCGTGGAGCGGCTAGCCAATGGGAAGCGGGACAGGGCAGCCAATCGGCTGCGAGGCCATCGCGTCCAATGGGCGCGCCGCGCATACGGATGCCGTCACCGCGTGACGCGGCGTGCGCGGGTCCACATGCGGCGGGAGCGGCCACGGCCATGGCCCTGCTGCCCCGGAGCCCCGGGGAGTTCGGCTCCGCCCGGTACTGGGACCGGTTCTTCCGGCAGCGCGGGCAGCGGCCCTTCGAGTGGTACGGTGCCTTCCCGGAGCTCTGCCCCGTCCTGCACAAGTACGTCCGGCCCCGAGACAAGGTGAGCTCTGAGCCGAGCCTCTTCCGGGCTGGCCTCTCCCTGGGTACCGAGCTCTGCTCCTCCATGTCCCGGCTTCGACCGTCGTCGTGCCTTGGCACGCTCGAGGCGATGCCTCCAGGGTGCTGTAGGAGACACCCCCGGGTTGCCCTGGGGTGGGGAGCGCCGGGGACCGAAACACCCTGATCACCCCCAGAAGAGATGCAGCAGATCACCGAATCAATGGTAGGGGCTGGAAGGGACCTCTGGAACCATCTTGTCCACCCCCCCCGCTGAAGCAGGATCACCCAGAGCAGGTTGCTCAGGAACACGTTCAGGCAGGTTTTTAATAGCTCCAGAGAAGGAGACTCCACAACCTCTCTGGGCAGCCTATTCCAGAGCTCCATCACCCAGAAAAGTTTTTCATTATGCGCATTGCTTCTGTGTCCATGTGACTTTTCTGTATTGTAATGCTATCTTAGAGCCCCAAAGAGTGGGTTTGTAGGTGCTGCGGGTGTAGTTTTCACAGAGGGCTCATGGCTGTGGCTGATAGTTGCTTGGGAAGCACTTGCGGCATATTTCCAGGGCATTATCACCGTCATGCTACTCATGTGCTTCTCCCCAGGTTCTAGTAGTGGGTTGCGGGAACTCAGAGCTGAGTGAGCAGATGTATGATGTGGGGATGTGTGAGGACATTGTCAACATCGACATCAGTGACACAGTGATCCATCAAATGCAAGAGCGGAGCAGGAGCAAAAGGCCAAAGATGAGCTATCTGCTGATGGACATGCTTCAGATGGACTTCCCTGATGCCCACTTCCAGGTGGTCTTAGACAAAGGCACACTGGATGCCATCCTTACCAATGAAGAGGAAGCCACTCTAGCCAAGGTGGACAAGATGTTTGCTGAAATCAGTCGTGTCCTGCAGGTGGGAGGGCGCTACCTCTGCGTCTCTTTGGCTCAAGCCCACGTTCTCAAGAAAGCAGTGGAATACTTCTCCCAGGAAGGATGGGTTGTGCGTGTCCATCAAGTGGCCAGCAGTGGGGATAAGCAGCAGTTTGCCCTACCTGTCTTTGTCTATGTCATGACAAAGTTCAGGAAGATCCCTGGCTCGGCACTTCAGATCCTGGAGATCTGCCCTGAGGAGCAGGACAAGCCGATGAGGGTGGAGAGCGCAGAGCGGCTGGTGGCAGCAGTGAGGGATAGGCAGCATTATGCCCTGCTCTGCAGCCAGCTGAGCAAAGCCCCCTGCAGGGAGCAGCTTTCCCTGGATCTGTGTGACAGAGAGAGCGGGAGGCCTCGCTACACGTTGCATGTGGTCGACACACCCTCCGTGAAACCTTCCCGGGACAATCGCTTTGCCATCTTCATCAGTGAGTATAGCCTCTCCTGCCTGCAGTGAGATAGTGCTCTGTCCATGAGCTGCAAATTGGCCAGCAGTCCTGGCCCTGCTGAAACGGGCTGGAGTGGCAAAAAACCCACCTGTGTGGGGTTTGACTGGTGTTTTAGTCCTGGCTTTGTGGTGGAACATGTTTGCCTGGTGGTACAAGCAGAGATCTGGCACAGAGCTTGCTGGCTGAGGAGATGCCTATCTGGCAGCCGAAGGACACTGTCTGCCCTGCCTCCAAGGTGGTGATTCCTGCCTTGCTGCTGCTGACAGCTGCCGTAGTACGTTGCCACATAAAGCCAGAGCACAGTGGATACAGTCAGAAAGGCGTCACTGGTCTGTGTGGGTGTGTGACTTGCCAGGGCCAGGCTGCTTGGGTCGGCACTTTGCTTTTGAGCTTGCATCTCATGGCAATGCATCAGGCTTTGCAAGCAGCACTGTTCCCTCGCTGCACACCTGCAACGCTGGGGCTTAGCACAGTCTGGAGATGGGTTGTGAGGATGTTGGATGCCCCCTTCTTAGGAGACGTGGCTTTTCCAGCCTCCTGCATGAGCCTGCCCAAAATGGGGGAGGGCCTTGCTCTTTTAGTGGTTACAGAGCGCATTTCTGGGCATGCAGTGGTACCTCCTCGTGATGTCTTGCCATTTGCTGCAGTTCTGCTCTTGGAGGCCAAGGTGGTTGCCTGGGGACCAGGGCTGGCCCAGGCTGATGGCAGCCCCTTCTGCAGTCCTACAGGGCAGAGAAACCGAGTGGCTCTTTGGGACAGAGGAAGGACGGAGGCAGCTGGCTGCCAGCGCAGGCTTTGGGCGCCTGGTCACCGTGGCCTTGCACAGGGAGCAGCACTATGAGGGCATGGCCAGCATTCAGGCGGAGCTGTCGGAGAAGGTGATGGAGCTGGCCCCACCAGGCCTCCCTGTCTGGCAGCAGGTGAGTTCCACCACCCAGCCCCCTCACTTGGCTTCCCTAAAATCAGGGCCAGGCTGGCTCTTCGCCAGCAGCAAATCCCTCTTCTCCAAGAGAGACCAAGCTGCAGTCTGTGAGATGGTGGCCTTGGGGAGGAATCTGGCCTCGAGTGTACCTCCTCTTAGTTTCCCTTCAGCTGGTTGCCTTTGCTTGGAGGCTGGATTTGAGGTGCTTGCATGGCAGGATTCAGTGTGAAGTCCTTGCCCTCCAAAACCCAGCATCCCGAGAAAATCAGGCATCCCAAAACCCCGAGAGCAACCAACCCCTTCTTAATTCTTGGCTACCCCAGCTCCCCAAACCTGAACTCTTGTAACAAGTCTTGGGGTGTTTGCTCCCTGTACCCCAGCACACGTATGGGAGGGAACCTGATGTCCCATGCGCTGGTCCCCAGCTCCCCTGTGGCTGCCAGCAGCACATCCCGCTGCTCCTGTGCTGTGTCCGCTCTGTCCCAGCTCTTCAGCTGCAGTAAGGACAGTGGAAATGCTAAAGTCTGTTCCTGTAGCCTTTCCTTCCTCACACCAGTTCCTGTTGTCCTTGCAGGTGCCCTTCCTGTCCGTGGGAGGGGACATTGGGGTGCGGACAGTGCAACATCGTGACAGCAGCCCCCTGAGTGGGGAGTACGTTGTGGAGGATGTGAAGGGGGATGGCACCTGCTACTTCCGACGCCTTATCTTCCTCCGCAACAGGAACGTGGTGCAGTCGGAGGCTCGGCTCCTGGCCCCTACACCTCTCCCAGGTACCTGGGGCAGACAGGGAGAGGTGGGGTCAAGGGTGACTTTCTGAGATGGCTGAGAGTGAGACTGATATGGGAGGAAGATAAAAATCCTGCTGGGACCTGCTGCTTTGTCCCAGAGGAGCTCTGGGAGAGTTTTTCTTACACTCTGCTGCTTGCCTTTTGGGTGGGACGGTGGCTAGTCCCCAGAAAGGCCATGTCTCCCACCTTGCCGTACCAGCCAATGTCTCCTGCTGTTCAGGTCAAAAAAAAGGGAGGAAGGACAGGAAGAAAACCAGCCTTGCTGAGCCACCTTCAGCCATCGACAAGAGCTACTTGTGCTGTGAGCACCACAAGGCCATGGTTGCAGGCCTCTGTCTGCTGGGGGGCCCCAACCCCCTCCCAGGTGATGAGACTGGTGCTGGGAGGTTGTGCTGAGGGGAGGTGTGCATGTGTCCCCATAACCCTTGGGGAAGGTCTTACCTGGCACCCTTCCAGAAGTGATTTGGGGCCAGTGAGTGGGATGAGCAGTGGGAGCGTGGACATCCCGGTGACTCACTGGGCACTCTCTGTTGGCAGGAACCCCACTGGCGGTGCTGGTGGTGGGGCTTGGTGGGGGCAGCCTGCCCCTCTTCATCCATGACTACTTCTCGCGGGCCCATGTGGCTGTGGTGGAGATTGACCCCTCCATGCTGGAGGTGGCCACGCGCTGGTTTGGCTTCTCCCAGGGTGACCGAATGCAGGTGCATGTCTCTGATGGCCTGGACTACGTGGGCAAGCTGGCAGCTGAAGGTACCATATCGCAGAGCATCCTGGGCACCTCTTTGAACCCAGTGGGTAACATGTGGGGACCAGAGTTCTGGGCTTCTTTCACCCTCTGCTTCCTATCCCTGCCCATCTTCCTGCCATGTGTCACGAGCTCCAGCCTTGCAAAGTGTCTGCTTCTCACAGGCCTGTCCTTACCAATGTGTGCAGGGGACCTTAGATTTCCTGCCTCCCCCAGCACCAAGGGCTGCTGATGTGGGCTTTGCTTGGAAAGAAAAACCCCAGAAGAGCGAAGTGGCCCTAACATGGCAGAGGGGATGTCTTGACCACCCCATTCATTGTCTCCTTACCATGTGTGGTTCATCTCTGTCCCATGGATAACAAGTCTCTGCACTGTTTCCTGCAGCCCCAGCCCAGTATGATGCCATCATGTTTGATGTGGACAGCAAAGACCTCACAGTGGGGATGAGCTGCCCACCCCCAGCCTTTGTGGAAAAGCCCTTTCTGCAGGAAGTTAAAACCATCCTCAAGCCAGAAGGTAGGAGGGGAGATCCAGCCGTGTCCCTGCAGCCAGGCTGGCTGGCTCCTGTGCAGGGTTTGAGTAATGGGGCTGTGCCACTGTTTTGCATCTTGGAGAATAGTGTCTGTGGCCAGGATTGCTGCGTGTCATCCACCGCTCCTGGCAGCTCCTGTATCCGGGTGTTTCGGTGGGTGTTGTCACAGCAAGGAGCAGGGTGGGGCAGGTGGCCTGCAGCGCTGCTGGGTCAGGCAGGCTGAGGCATCCTAGGGGTCCAAAAAAGGCTGCAGGAAGGCAGAGGGTGTAGGCGGTACCTGGGAACAGATTGGCCACCCACGGCCCGTGTGGTAGCAGGGGCATGGAGCTGGGCCAAGGACACCAGGGGGATTCCGGTACTCCTTGTGCTTCTGTGGGGGAGACATTTGCACTGATTCAGCTGCGTTCCAACAAGGAGGCAGGGAGCAGAGAGTGGTGGTCTGAACTCCCATCCCTCTCACCCTGCTGCAGGAGTCTTCATACTCAACTTGGTGTGCCGTGACGCCCGGCTGAAGGAGTCTGTCCTGGCCACCCTCAGGGAGGTCTTCCCACTGCTCTACACACGCTGTATTGAAGGGGAAGTCAACGAGATCTTGTTCTGCCAGTCCAGCCCTGAGGGCCAGTGGGATCCCACAGAGCTGGGAGCATGTGCCCGAGTGTTGGAAGGGGCCCTGCGGCAGCCTGGGCGCCCCTGGGACAGCTCATACACGCTGGCAGATATGCTGCAGGCCGTCAAGATCCTCTGAGAGAGGCCTCGATGCTGCTTGAACAAGAGAGGTGCCCTCATATGGGTGCTATTGGCCCATAGCAAAGGGATGCCCATGCCTGGGACTGCCACCCTGCAGGGGGCTGGTGCTAGCCTGGCTCTGCCTGAAGGATGGAACTTGTGTGGAGAGGTGCTCCCTGCAGCGTGACTCCCTGGGAAGGAGTTCAGGGCTGTGGGAGGCTGTGCAACCCAAGGGGTAGCACTCGGGTGGTGAGTGGAGGAAGCTGCTGTGGGATTGGCAGGAGTGTGGGTTTGGGTCTGTCCCCATTGCTTTTCTATTGTGGGAATAATGTCCTTCCGACCATCCCCTTCCCTTCTGGCACTGTGAAAATAAAGTGCTCAGGGCTGCTCTGAGGCCCACAGTGCTTTGCTAGGCTTGTTTCTGGAATGCCCAGCACTCCTAAAAGGTATGGTCACCTCCACTCCTGAGGGCAGGCAGCTGCTCCTTGTACCCCACTGCTTCCTACCTTCCCCAAACTGGAGCCTATCATGTGCCTGCACCTCTTCTGCATCTCTCCAGCCATTGCTGTTGTTAACTGGGACCTGTAACCCCTTGGGCCCCCAACCTTTGTCCCCCTGGGCCAGCAGGGACACAGCCCTGGGCTCCCCAACCCTCTCACACAGCTTATACAGGCTAGTCTGCCTGCAGGATGAAAAGGCAGCAGGAACACGCCCATTGGTGTGTTCCCACAGCACCCCATTCCTGGCCAGGTGGTTCATTTTGTCTCTTCCAAGGGTTTCAAAGCATGGTCAATCCCTGCACGGTTTAGCTGAAGAGCTGCACCATGGGTCCTGGCTGGTTGCAGAGCAGCTGACCTGCTGGTGCTCCCCCATTCATTTCGGGAGTGGGGGAGGCTTGTCTTTTTCCCCTGCAACAGCTGATACCAAAAATCAGTCTGAGACATGGTACCAAAGTGACTGGCTTATGGACGTCAAGATGACCACCTGCTCAGGCACCATGATGCTTTGCCACGGACCTGGCACCGTTACCCTGGGCTCCCTTCTGCTACTGGCGCCCTGAGCGAGGACATCTTTCTGGCAGCTGCTTCCCAACGCAAAACCTTCCAGCCACAGCCCAGGGTGGTAACAACACACCAGAAGCGGCTCCGGGAGGGATTTGACCTAGCCATTGGTGTGGAGGCAACAGCAGCTGCATCTTGGCATCACTGCTGGAGCTGTCATGCAAGCTCTGCAGCACCCTGTCCTACCAGGGTGTTGGTGGGCTGCTGCTCATCAGACTCTCTTTCCTCAGCAGGACCCGGGTCACCTCCACCTGCAGGAAATCTTCCTTTTTGTTGGGAAAGCTGAGCAACAGGGTGCATGAGCCTAAGGGCTTGTAGTTCCTCAGCCCTGTGGGGGCTGTGGAAAGGACACCCCAAGGGCTCTCACCCTCTGAACTAGTGGGGACTGTGGCCACTGTGCCGACACAGGAGACGGGGCTGTTTGTACCAGGAGGTACTATGGCAGTCATGCTGACAGTAAGCACATCCATCTAATCGGTGACTGTGGTTGTATGTTGATTTTAATTTGCCAGCATGTTCTGCTTTGGAAACCACTCTGTTCAGATCCATTCTCCAGTGCTCCCTGCCTTGCTCCCTGCCTTACTCCCCTTCACACAGATGGACAAATTGGTGCCCTACTTTCTCCCTGGGCTGGCCTGCTTCTACGCAGAGGGAGCAGATGCTTTTTTTAAATAAGTGCTTTTGATGGTTCCCAGGCGCTGGAGAGCAGGGCTGGCTTGCTCCCTGCCTCAGATAAAAGGATGGCAGCGTGAGCATGTGCCCTCCGTGCGTTGCTTACCACCCCATCACTCATCTGTGCTGTAGTGTGCTCGGGGCAGCACATGGTTGCTGGTCAACAGGAGAAGCAAGGCTGGAGCTCGAGTTGGGTAGAAGTCTGCCTGTCCCCATGCAGTTAGTTTCTAAAGCTTCTCTGCTGAGCACTTTTTGGAAAGATTTCTATTATCCATTCAGCTTAGCAATGGCAAATTCCTCAACTGGATCAGCAGTGCTGTGTTTAGTCTATTTTTAAATTAGTTTTCAATTCTCAGCATAATTCCAATGACACAGGCTTGTGTGTGTGCCCTTTATTTTAACAAAACCATCTCCGTTCTTCCCCAGGAGCTCATACAAAGGCTGCGTTCATCCCTCTCTTGTCCAGTCCTGCCTTTCTGTTGTGCTTCCTAATGGCTGTGTAATGCCACATCCTGGTGGAAAAAACAAAAGCCATCTATTAGAAATAACGTAAGGATGAAATCTCAGTTCGTTGCAGCTGTCCTTGCAGCTACTGACAGCCCTAAAAATTTGGTCTGGAAATATGTTTCAGTTGAAAAATGCACAAATTCATGCCAATACCTGAAACCCTGCTCTGCAGGTCACAGGCTCAAAGGTTGGAATAACATGTTAGTAAATATTTCTCTCCTGACAGCCAAAACATGCAGCTGATATATTTGTTTGGCAGCTATGTTTCTGTTGAGTGTTTTGGCAATATACTAATGTTTACATCCCTTACTCTTCCTTTCTTTGCAGCTTTGGCTAGGGCCGGGATAGATACAAGCACTGTTGTCACTTAGCAACCTCGGTTGGCTTTGAGATGTTGACTTTTTTTCTTTTCTGGATTTCCCAGGACAAAAAGAGGCGGCTTCCTAACTCATCACATGGCTTAGGCATGAGGCTGTAGCCAGCTGGGGATATATTGGTCTGGTCCAGCCTGAATCCCTCTTGGAATATCTCATCTGTGTCCCACTGCTGCTTTAGTGAGTGAGGCACTGGGTCAGCCCTGGGTTTTGTGATTTTTTTGGGTGGAGGGATGCAGCTGATCATAGCCAGCCATAGAGACTCTTTGACCCAGGGTGACCGTGTGTCCAGGCAGCTGGCAGGATGGTGACACTATGAAGCAGGCAGCAGCGGGGTGCCACAATTATACCTCATATGGTTTAACCTCCTTGGGTGTCAGCCCAGATCTCTGCTCTGCAGAAGGACTGGAAGTGGCTGGGATCTCGGGAAGAGGGTGGATGGGGGATGTACTGTCACCAGCTGAAAGTATGTCAGGCAGCTGAGAGAGATTCTGAAGTAATAAAAGCTTTAGGGAGCCAGTGCTGAGGCTGATACTCTCCAGCTGGGAGGACCTCTGCCAGTGGGAGCCTGGCCCTGCTGGCTGTGGATGCTGCTGCTGTCCAAGCATGGCAGGGTCATAGCACAGCAGGGGCTGCAACAGCCACATCCCAAAGGGTGGAAGCTCCTGGGAAGTGTTCTGTCTATGAAATCTTTCCTCAGGGAAGCACTTGGCTTGCCTGGCTGTATGACCAAGGAAGCAGGCATACTGCCAGGCTTTAGGGAGGGAGTATGGCTCTTTCCTGGGGTGCTCAGGGCTACAGAGAAACATTTGTGTGGGCTGCGATGCAGCACAGTGGCTCCGCCACTGGATGCACCCCACTAGAGGGTGCAGATGCAGCTGGAGGTCACAGGGCAGGAGGGAGACCGTCATGAGCAGGACAGAGATTGAGGTGTTACTGTCCTGCAATCCGTGAGTCAGCAGTGCCACAGGATACTTCTAATCACAACTCTGCAGCCGCTCTGGCTTTCTTTCGCTGGCTTGAATATAGAATTCTTGCAGCTTCAAGGTCTGAGCTATCCTCCTGGCAGATATGCAGGCATAAAGGTGGCCAGCACTGCAGAACCAGGTGCTACTGAGAACCTGGGAGCTCCTTAATGCATGGGGCTCCTTGCCTGCACCTCCTGCTGCTTTGTGCTGATCTGCTGCCTGACAAGATTTGCAAGACTCTGGGTTTGTATCTGAAGCAAGAAGGAGGTGAGAGAGGTCCCCAGAGAGAAGATCATCCGTGAAGGAGCTTGCCCGTTCTAAATGCATCCTGCAGGGAGGACTCAGGCTCGGCTGTGCTCTGCTCCCCTGGGGTCCTGCCTGCTCTCCTAGCAGGGGAGCATGCCTGGCTCTTCACTGCAGGCATCTACAAATCTCCTCTCTGGTAGTTTACGTATAACCCATTTTTAATGAAAGGAATTGCATTGGTGTGTGTTTATAAAGGTGCCTGGGGACCTGATCCAAATGTCCTCAGTTTTAATGTTACGCTGCCTGGTTAGGAAGAAGTGTCTATGGGTAAGTTTGTGGGCTCAAATGCTACAGCTGCACCTGAAGCCAGAGTCATTTTGCTGCATATTTTTCTGGAAGTCAGGGCAAGGACTTGATGTCTGTAGGCTCGATCTGAAATGCACCGGAGGCTTCGGCAGGCCTCGCAGCCCCAGGCAGGCTGTGCTGGAGCTGGTGACATCTGGAAGCGGGCAGATTGTGCTGATGGAGTCAGCGGGGCCAGTGCGTCACCCTGGGGAGTATGCTGGGGAGATGTGGTCAGTGAAGGTTTTCTCTCCTTGCTAAGCCTGTCACGTGGCAAATGGAAATGATAAATATTGTGGGGCACAACTGAGTGCAGGGTAAAAATAGTGTGCTTAGCTGGCTAACCAGTGAGCCATGCAGCTCTGCACTCCTGGGATTCACTCGTGGTGCTCCCCAGGGAAACAGTTTTTTGCATGGCTCTCTGACACTGGTTTGGGTCTTCCTTTTCAGGGTTATTCATTACAAGAAGCTTTACAATGGTCTCTGCTACTACTACCCCTGTTTCCTTTAATTTAGCCACTCTGAATCTCAACAAATTCAGAAAGCCAGGCTGATCCCTGCACAGGGGTTTGGTACAAGCTGCCTGGAGGAGTCAGTCAGAAAAAGCAGAGACCTGAAGATACGCTTGGGTGTCCTTCATCTTTTCTTCACTGCGCTCTTGGAGTTGTTGGAAAAAGGAGCACCCTCACGATAACATGAGCACACATAATGAAAATGTTCATGCTTTTTCCAGGAGGTGGGAAAGCTATACTTGGCTGCTTGTGGCTTTTTTCTAGGGGAAGAGTGGATTTCTTTAAGTGCTGGAATCGTAGCGTGAGTGTGGTCCCTTAGCAGCTTAAAGTCAGCTTCAACAGACAAAAAAGTGTGGTTTGGAAACTTCCCAGACTTGAGGGGAAAACTCAAGCTTTTCCTCATCAGAGATGTTTTCTTATTTTATTTTATTTTGGAAGCAAACAAAGACATAATTTAAAGACCTAATGAAAGGACAGTTCCCTAGGTTATCAATTTGAAGATGTGCATAGCGTTGCTCCTGAGGCATTGTGCTTCTTTTAATCTTCATTTGTCTCCTGTAGAGATGCAGCCTTATTGCTAGGCTGATCTTCTACTGATCTTAATTATTTCACTGGGGCAGCACAAAGTGCTCTGATGCTCAGATGGGGTGGATTTGTCCAGAATGTGGTACTGGTCTTCCCAATTTCCAAACTCCCTAGAAACCCGTGAACTGGAGGAAGGCCAGACAGCTCCTCTAGTGCCTCCTGGCATAGCCACTCACTAAGGAGTGGGGGGAAATAATCATGCTGCTAATTGGCATAATTATGTCAATAGCCCTGAGGCTTCATCTAGACAGAAATGATGGTAAGGCCTTTCCCAGAGGCTGTGATGCTGGGGAGGTGATCTAACTGCACTGGCAAAGATACTGCTAGAGAAGCCATCTCTGTATTATGCCGATTAAGAACTTTTTAGCCAGAGCTAAAGCAAACTGTTCATTTGTTCCCAGACTTAGAATTCAGTCTGTTGTAGAGAATAATTTTTTGGAATTATTGAGAGCTCTGGCCAAGAAATTTTGATAATCCTCCAGATCATTAGTATCTGTCAGCCTGCAGGATGTTCACAGTTCCCTTTTGTTTTGCTTTTCATGCTGAGTGAGGCCAGTGTCTGGTTTAATAAGAGGATAACTTTTATTGCTGCAGGACTCCAAAGCCTTGTTTTGGATATTTTTGTGTTGTGACTGCTGCCAGTAATCACAGATAACTCTCATCTCTGTTGTTCCCTGTGCTTTTAGCTCAGCCTCAGTATGCATTTTTAATTGAGCTCACTGCAATGACACAGCTTGGACCTTGTTATTGCGTCCCAGCCTGTTCCTGAACCACCCACCTGCTACCAGCCCTGCTAGACCCAGCTTCTGAGGCCTGCCTGAGCTGGTTCTGGTGAATGGTATATCTGACTCCTGCCTGTGGCTAAGCATCAGTGCCGTTTTGCCAGGGCCCCTCAGGTGCTGTGGGCGTGTTCCCATTGCAGGTGGAAGCCGGGAGGAATTCAGCCACCGGGACTGCTCCAAAGTACCCTGCTTGCAGATTGGGAAGTGCTGAAGCCAGCTGCCTGCCAGCTCAAGCTCCTCGGTGTGCTTCCTGTTCCCGGTTTGGTGCCAAAGCCACAGAGAAAAGGGTGCATGCAGACCTGCCCTGGGTGCCAGAGGATGGCTGAGCCGCGCAGGGCCCGGCATCGGGGGCTCCCGGGAGATGCCGCAGCCCTTCCCACCAGTGGGACAGGGCGGCCGGCTGGGATTGGGGCTCTTGGAGGAGAGGGGCTGCAGGCGGGCTCATGGGTCCGTGCATGGGCCTGAGCGCACCGTAGTCCTTGCGCCCAAGGGTCCCAGCGCTGAGGTCGGCTTGTCCATGTGCGGGGACGAGTCCGCCCAGCCGCTGGAGCCGGGAGGACGCCGCGGATGCTCCCTGCGAGCTGCTGGCCTGAGCCGGTGACCCGGCGGCAGGCTCTGCCAGGGCCGGGTTGAGGAGGAGCCGCTGGCACGGCAGAAAGGACAGAGGGGAGCCCACCTCGGTGGGGTCCCGGGGCTCGACCCGCACCGGGCGTGGGCGTGGCCTTTCCGGGGAGGCCCCGCCTCCAGGCTCGAGGCTGAGGCGCACGCGCAGTGCGCCGGCCGTTACCTGTCAACGGCGGCAGGCGGAGGGGAGCAGGAGGCGGCCGGGAGGTCGCTGCGCGGCTCGGCAGGATGGAGGGGCTCATCCCGCTCGTCAACCGGCTGCAGGATGCCTTCGCGGCGCTGGGCCAGAGCTGCCTGCTCGACCTGCCGCAGATTGCGGTGGTGGGCGGGCAGAGCGCCGGCAAGAGCTCGGTGCTGGAGAACTGCGTCTCCAGGTGAGGCGACGGGCGCGCGCCGTTCCCAACGGTCCTTTCAACCCCCCCCCCGCGCCTTTCCAACGGTCGCCGCGCGCGCTCCCGTAGCTGCTGAGGGAGCCCCGTGGCGAGCGGGGATGTGCGAAGCTGTGGGGGAAGATTCCCGGCTCCGTGCTGACCAGGGGGGTGCTCGGTGCGCTCCCCGGCGCCGCGGGGGCGGCGGGGCTGGCCCTGGCACGGTGGCGTCCTTCGTTTGCACGCTCGCGGGGAAGCTGCCGCGGCTCCGGGGTAAGCGCGTTCGTGCGATGGGGTTAACCGACGGCTGGAGGCAGAGAGGAGGTGTTTAAAGCCTCACAGCCAAATTACGGTGGGATTCCGGGTCTGGCCGGTTAACGGTCCTCGTGCCATCATACGCCGTGCCGTCCTAATGCGCATACGGGTATAAGCGTCTTTTCTAAAAATGACTGAAGGAAGAGGACGCCTAATGGTGCGGGTGGTCCTGTCAACGCACCGCCTGTGTCTCTGAGGCTCTTCAGAGGTGAACGTGAACTTCACGGACTGTTTGGTAAAGTTCCTGCTGCCTTTGCCGCAAAGAGCGTGGTGGCTCCTGGGGGGAGGTGGTGTGTTGAGAGCGGAGCTGCAGCCGTTGGGTTGCGTGGGGGATCAAAAGTGCTGTCTTGCGTTCCTCACTGACTGGGGAGCTTTCATGCGTGGAGGACTTAGCTAAGGTGATGTTAAATGCTGTGTCTCTCCACAACCTGGCCATGTGTCAGACTGCAATAGTTCTTGATATACAGTATAAAAATACTACAGTATGAATACTGTACTGTTGTTCTTTATCTCCACTTCAGAGTTTACTCTGTGTTAAATGTCAGTTCTTCTTTCTACTTGAAGACTGACTAGTGATGTTGACAGTACTGCCCATCTCTCAAGCTTAGAAAGCACAAGTGAGATCCTCAGAAGTCGCTATTGGATGTCAAGTTATTACAGTTTTCTTTTTAAAGTATTTTTATAACTTTCTGACTTTTTGATCTGTGCATCCACAAAGCTGTGCAAAGCACACGTGCGGAGGAGGAGAGGCATCTCCATCTTTCTTGTCAATAAGGACACTTTGGTCCCTGTGGCAAAGCCTTGTCTGGGGTGGCACTCACCTGAGATCAGGGCTGAGTGTGCTGGGCTGTGGGCTGATGTCTTTTCTGGATCCAGCTGCGCTGATTGAAGAGGTAACCTGCCGGATGCTTGGTCTTGCTCCCTTGCTGGAGGGATCTGCTCAGTCTGATCTGCAGGTGGAGCTGCTCTTCGGAGTGTAGCTTGCTCCCGCCCCAGCAGCCTGAACGCACCTGGCTAGAGCAAAAGGTGAAAATGAGCAATTTGTCCTAATCTCGCCTGTTTGGACAAGAGGCTACAACCAGGTGCACAAGTGAGATGTGGACACTACTAGGAAAAATTATCCAAAAAAATTATAAAGACTATGTATTTGCTAAGCTGTGAGAACTTGATTGTGAACCCTTAGATCCCAATTCAGGAGATCAGAAGAGCATTTTGCTTGTCAAATCAGCAAAATGGTGTATGGGTCTTTTCGGTAAGCCATAGGACATACCTGATTTTATGGGATAATGAAGCAGCTCTCTGCAAACAAGAAGTTTATTACATCCACACCTATCCTTTTTGTTAGTTGTACATTTCATGATGTATGTGATTAACCTCAGGTTGAACATTAACTAATAGTAACACAGCTTTGAAATTCACATCAAAATAAAATAGCCCTAGCATTGCTCTGAAGTTTGAGCTTTAATTATCTTTTTTTCTTTTCTCTTGTGTTTGGGTGTTTTGGTTTTCATTGTTGTGGGTTGTTTGTTTGTTTTTATTGTATTCTGGGCTTGTTGTTGCTTGTGTTTGTTTTTGGTTTTTTTACTGTATGAATCATTATCAGTAGTAGATTTTGCACTCAGCCTTCAGAGAGACACTCACTATCTTCTCTCTTCAGGAATAGCTGTAATTGGTAAAAGGAAGGGACACTGTCCTCCATGGGGAGGGCAGGGTCTTGCTACAAACATGCTGTTGGTTGATAACCTGATTATTATTTGTTAGTGGAGTGCTAGTGAAGTTGCTACGGTTCTTCTTAACTTTAGGATCAGATTGTTATTCTCTGGTGCCTGTGGCCTCTAGACTATTGTGCTTGTTTCAGTCCCTCACAGGGTTTTTGCTTGTGCAAAGATGACTTTTTTTTTTTCTTTCCACTTGGGCAGAGGAAACCTATTTTCTAGCTTGCAGGTGGTATCAGAGTTGAGCTTCTTTGTGGAGCCTAGCTGCCCAGGAAACTTGTTGGGCTATACTGCATTACCCACTGCCTAGTTTGTGTTGCCATAATTTTTCAGAAGGGTCCTGAAGGATGTGGCTTTGGCATCATTCTGTAGGCTGGCAGATGGTTCTGGAAGTGGGATCCAAGTCCTGTTATTTCTGAGGCTGCTGAATGACACACATCCATCAGTGTCCCCAGGGTAGCACCGAGCCTTCAACAGTTAGTGAATATGTTGAGGTTTGGTTGTGTGTTTGATATATGTTGATGGCAGTATTGCATGAGGATGAATTCTCCATGTTTGCCCACGCCAGGAATTGTGAGGTACCTAGAACTATTTATATCATTGTAGGGTGGTTTGAAATAAGGCTGGAGTCGGGCACTGTTGAATCTTCCAATGTAACTGTTATTGTTACTGTTTGGATTAGCCATCCGCTAAGGTATTTGGGGAGTTTGCTCTTCACTTACTGTTCCTCTGTGTAGAAGGAGACTGCTTCTTTTGGTAGTCAAGGAATGTGTTTTGCAGGGTTTCCTCTCAAGATGCTGGTTATATTTAGATGGAAACAGAGATTCGAGAGAGCACCTGAGGACAACAGTCATTTCCATTTATGGGTTAGACCTTGACATGTTCTGTTCCTAACTGGGCTCATGGCGCTCGTTTGAGGAAATGGTATTGTCTGAAGAGCAAACGTTCTTCTTGCCTGCTTCTCTTGGTAACAGAAGTACACTTTCCCTTAAATACTGAGCTGGTGTTTGAAGCAAAGGATCTAGTACAATCTTTTGGTAGAAGTTGGTGGGAGAGAGATTCAAAAGCACAAAGGGGAGTAAAAAATTTAATACCAACAAATTGCCAGCAGGAGATAGGGTCTTCACGTGATCCTTACTCCTTTGCCACAGATAAGTACAGGGCCATGACTGTGTGTTGTTTGTGTTTTTTAAATATCTTGCTTTTGAAAATAATAGGGTTACCTAAAAGAAAACTGATGGCAGGAAGCAATCCCTGGAAACTGTGTTTGGAGAGAAAGCATTTTCTATGATTTCATATAACCAAATGAGCTTTTAAGATAACGAAAGGCACAGATGGCAAGCAACCTTGTCAGGGCCTCTTTCTCCAGGTTTGAATCAGAACCTTATTTTATTCTTGCAGATAGTGAGGAATTAATAATTAGATTTCAAAGCTGAAAGCTCTTTACTTCCTACTCTGCTTAATATAGGATAAACAATATGTGGCCAAATAACTGTTTTAGAAGAGATACAACCTCTTGATTACAAGCCTGCCAGTCATAATTAAACAAGCACTTTCATTTTAAGAGCCTGAGGTCTGCTTTGTAATACAGCTTTACAGCTTTTTGTCTGAGATGCTTTTGATAATCTTATGACTGCTGCATATTGTATACATATTTATTATGACATAGGTACTTTAAAAAAATTCTTCTTTAAAAATTTTGAATCCTTGTGTGCTAAGCTCATTATTTTTTGCTTGAGATGGCGGTTGTGAAAAGACTGCGTTGAGTCATTAGAGGAAGAGAAAGGGCTTTAAATCTGGCTGTTGAAGCAGAGAATTTCTCCAAAGAAAGTAGACACATACTTAGCTTGCATGCTTCCTGTGAAAGATACAGTTAAAATTGGTGCAGATACTTTATCCTTTAGTTACTAGTCATTGACAGAAAAACTTTTTTGCAGAAAATTCTCCTCTTTTATGAAAGAGGCATGAAGAAGTGAAGCAGACAGAGATACAAACTGAAATGTAGTGCTGTGCATTCTTATTTTAATCTTAAGGATCTTCTGGAAATGAGAATCAGCCACTCCTTTTCCTGTCTAATTTAGCCATTGTAGAGCTATGTTGAGTCTATCAGTCTAGTTATCAAAAGTGCGCTGGTGCACTGAAAGCAAGAATTGTTCCTGGGTATTCCATTAAAGAGAAGCAGCAACAAATGAGACAGTGGCTCGTTTAGGTTTCTTTCCCAAATATGTTTTTACATTTAGAGGTTGCAGAACAAACCTGACCATTTAGATGGGATATATATGGCCTGGTTTCGTCCTAAAATGTAACTCTGTTGTGGATTTTAAGTTCATTTTTGTGTTAAGTCTTGAGAATTGATATAAGCAAAGTAAAGCAAATGTGTAGTTAAAAGCAGACATGCTGATTTTTCCCTACATTTAAAGTAGAAGTTTTCCTCTAAAACTACTTTGAGGATCCATGTATCTTATTTCTGGCATTTAAATTTTACCAATTAGAAGAAATCTTCTACTTTAAGAAACGCTGTGCTCTGCAATGAGGTGTAGTATAGGGAGCCCTGACCTATATTCGGGCATTTAAGTTCAGTGTATCAAGCAGTTTACTGAGATGCTAAATTAATACTTTTGTAAAAACAAAAGTGTACCTGTGAGAATACATGTACGTATGGTCTTAATATAACTTTGGCATTCTCTATACAATTGTGGTTTTGTAGTGATTTAGCAAACAAGCTTAGTATTTGAAGTGGAGACCTAGACTTCAGAACCTCAAAACCCTGCAAAAATCGACCCTCCAAAAACCCAGTCTGGTCTTGAGTGCCTTCTGAGAAATCAGTGCTACAAATCCAGTGGCAGTTGTTACTGGAAGTTCAATCCATCAAGGTATTGAAGGTGACTGCACACTTCTGATCATTTTTAAAGGTGAATAGTCATCTAGTGAGAAGTTTGTGGGGTTTTTTTCTTTTCTTTTTTTCAAACCATAGGTATCCACTTAACTGTAGGTAAACTTTCCTGATTCTTCATACAGAGACACTTCTGAAAATTCCACAGATTGAATCTCTAGGCTCTTGTATAACATTATAAATCCCAATACTAACTGTCTTCAGGAAGGAGCCCACATTTGGGATTTTGTAGTGGTAAAATCAACAAATAGAAAGCACCTTTGTTGTCTTGGTGTTTCTTGGTGGGGATTGCTCCTGCTAATGTTTCAAGCTTCTGTTATTTGCCTTCATGTATGAAATAGAAAATAAGGATTTCTAGTTTAGATAAACAGATGTTACTGTGATTGTGTGGGCATTCAATTTAAACATAGAGTGACACTCTGTGGATTGCAGCAGAGTAGAAGTAAGGACACAATTCTGATCTCTTCTTTGCCACTGATTTACTGTATGACCTCAAACTATTTTTTTAAACATTACCTGCATTTGTATCCACATGTATATGCCTAGAGTCTTTACTCTGTCTTAACTGTATGTAGGATTTAGAAGTAACTCAAAAATAAAAGAATAAAAATCTATTTCTAAAGGAGGATGTTAGCGTATAATCTTAACATTGGTGTGGGATAACTGTGATTGTAGTCTAAAACTTGTTGTTGTGTATGTGTCTGCTTTGTGTGATGGCTGATGTAGATATCTGTATGGCACTAAAACTGAGTATTGGATTCTGCTTTCAACAGCTGAGAGATGGCAGCATGTCTTCTTCCCAGTAAAGGACTCTTGCTGGTGTTTCATTTGTGCCTCTAACAGCTTAGTCATTGAGAGAGATCATGCTTGTGGTTTGCTATCCATCAGTGGATAGATGAGCAAGTTGATGATATTATTTTAGGTATTTGTGGGTTTCTTAAACAATGTCTGTCTAGATTGCAAGCACTGAGTGGCAGAGAAACCATTTTTGCTTCCTTTTTTTTTTTTTTTTGGTTTAACAGTGCATTTCAAAATAAGACTTAGTAAATAGAAGCCTGTGAACTCCCCTTGTTTGCTGTACTTGTGTGTAACGGGCTACTGGGAATCCCTTTAATGCTGTGTGTCTGCAGTGTAAAGCCTGTAGCGTAAATATGCTGAGAACAGGAAATGAGCATTATTTAACTGTGACCTTGCATCTTTTTCTTCAGCAAGTTGCATTGAGATGAACAAGGCACCATTATTGAACTAGAGAGGAGCAAAATCCTATTTAACTGCATGCTGAGCTTTGATGTACTGCCAAGTACTGTTTTCTGTGATAGCCTCTGGGATGCAAAGGAGGCTGTAGCTGTAGATAAGAGAGATTTTCAACCAAGGCATCTAGTGATAATGTCAGCTTTCATAATTTGTGTGAGGAAGTTATGCTTTTAATTCAATTTCTAGCACGGTATTTCTGCATTCAAGTTCCCACACAAAATCATCAGGATTTCATTCTTCAGATATGCAGATTTCCTATTTGCTGTAATACAGATAGGTGTCTACCCTCATAAATGTTATAATGTAAGATAGAAATAATATTAAGCACTTGGTACATTCTTTACTATGTGCAGTGATGATGTCTAAAAATTGTACACATATATTCAGTGGTGCTTAGCTATAGAGGATGCTCTAAAATGGTCTGTGTGGCTCACCTGCAAAGGATAGGCAGGGCTTTGTGTAGCAAGCACGAGAACCACTGTAAGACATTTCTAGCCTCTGCTGCACAACAGAGGATGCAGTGGGCTGTGTTCCAGATCTATTCGGCAGTTGAACTGGAAGCTGCTGAAGGAATTTTAGCATAATCCATCAGAGGCAATGTTGTATCCTTGCATGTTCACCTGTTAGTTTGTTCAGATGCTAAACAAATGTTGACAGAAGATCTAGGAAACAGGCTGGAAATCCTTAAGAGCCTGGGCTGAGAAATTCAGCTTTATGACTTTATTAGTGTTCTGGGAAGCAGCAGGATAAAACACTGTTCTAGTCAGACCCCTAGTATAAAAATTCCCTTGTGATAAATCAGTTTCTGGTGAGCAGAGAGATGGGAGACCATGACTGATGTTAGATTTCAATATTTAGCTAAATAGACTCTACATTGTCATGGTCAATATATTCATTTACACATACTACAGGCTCAAAGCAGGATAAATGGACAGGTAACAAAAGGATAAAATGGCTAGAGAAGTTCTTTGTGAGATGGGTCACTTGTTTTGGAAACATCCCCTTCTTCCCTTCCTTCTGTAGTTGTCTTTGTGTCTATAAATTCATGCTGTCTTTATACTGTGGTTCCTATTGTGTATACATCCTGGAGGGAGCAGAACAACTGAATCCAGTTACATTCCAGCTCTGCAAAATAATCTGAAATGGCTTGTAATGTACCAAGAAAGGTAATCATACAGTTTGACGTGTTGTCCACCACGAAGAGAGAAATGTATTTTCACAATGTTTCTGAAGAGGCAAAGTTTTTTGGACTTGACCTAGGACGTGACATAACTGATTGTATGTTATGCCATCGTTTAAAAAGTCTCTATTGATGGATCTAAGTTCAGGACAGTGCGATCTGGGAGGAAAGGCAGAAGCTTATTTTGTCTGGGTTTTTGACGACAGTGCTGAATTTTGCAATATCTAAACGTTCTGTAATGACAGAGTATCCAGAGGTGAATTATTTGCTAAATGCAAGTAATTATATAGTGTTGAGGACATGTTGTTTTCTTTCTGATCCTTGCAATCAGCATTTTTTTTTTCTGTTTATATCTGATTATATTATAGTGGAAAACTTTCTACTCAAATGTTTTCTAAAGAAACATTGTTAATAGTATTTGGCAGCTGTAAGTGATTAAAAAAAAACCCCACAACTTCTATTTAGAGCACTAACGACAATTTAAAGTGAATGAAGAATTTTTGTTGTTCATTTCTTGTACTGAGATAAAAAATCTTGTAGTATTAGTATTCAGCCTGAGAATGGATGGGCTTTTGTGCAGCAGCATCATATGCAAATTAGTCCTTTCCTAAGAGTGAACATATCTGATTAGGGAGAATACAGTTGTCCTGCAAAGTCTGCTTTGTTCTTTTTGACATAGAATTTCTGGGAATTGTTGGGGTTTTTTTGTGTTTTGTGGTTTCTTCCCTTCTCACCCCCTGCTTGGAATTGATGAAGAGCACTGCTGGGCAGGAAATAGCAGAAGCTTTTGTAAAATCTTAAAAGAGAAAGAGGAAGAAGGGCATTTTCGCAAATGGAATTAGGATGATGCAGCAAAGTTTTGGAGGCCTGCCAGGGAGGACAGATGCATCGTGCATACAGTGGCTTGCCGACGAGCCTGCACATTGGCAGCTCCCAGATCTGTTAATACAGCAAGCCTACAGCTCGAGCATAATCGCTGCAAACAGAGCACTGTTCATCTTACCACTTTGGTGGTTTTGCCTGGCAAGTTTTCAGAGCTGTGTATGGCAAGTTTTTAGTCCTGTAAACATTATTGAGACTTTAAAGCTTTCTATCAGGTATTTTCTTTTTTAATACTAGGAACTGCATTTTCTTTCCTTGCTTCAGTGAACTGGCTTGCCTTTTTCTGTGCAGAAATGCAATGTGAGGTATTGCTACTGCTGTCAAAATATGACATTAGATTTGGCATACTAATAATGGTCTGTGCCTTCTTAGGCTTCTGTTCAAATGTCTCCTACTTTGGAGAACCTGTTGACTGCAGCCATGCTTATGAAGTGCTGGGGCTGAGTTGTGGGCCCGAAGCTGGAGTTGACCTGTGGATGAGTCACAACCTAGCAGAATGTTTTGTTGTTTCTGTTGGCTTCATGTTCCAGAGGCAGA
>JAVSBS010027516.1:0-21332 GCA_033124195.1 Coracias cyanogaster
CCGGCCGGGCCTCGCGAGACGCGCCGCTCTCGCGAGAGGGGCGGGGCGCGCGTCGGCGGGCGGGGCGGCGCGCTCTGCATGTCCCAGCCCCGCGGCCCGGGCTGCACGTGGGCCTGGCGCGGGGGGGCGGCGGGACCGGGACCGGGACCGGACCGGGGCCTCCGCCGGGAGCCGCACGGCGGGGCCGGGACCGGGCAGCGCAGCGCAGCGCAGCACAGCACCACCCGTAAGTACCGCCGCGGGCTGCCGCCGAGCTGTCGGGAAGCGGCAGGGCCCGCTGCCCCGGGCTGTCAGGCGGCAGCTCCCCTCAGTGCGGGGCTGCGGCGGGGGGTGCCGGCCGCGCCGTGCTCCCCGCGGGCCGCGTATCGCTAGGCCGTGGCCGTAGCGGTCCCGCGAAGCCCGGCTGCGGCCAAGGTCAGCGCCGCCGCTCCCGGCCTCCGGCCCGCCCCGGAGGTCACTCCCGGCCCGAGCGCCCGGCGCCGTGCGGGGCCTCCCGAGGGAGCGGAGCGGGCTGCGGCCCCGGTGTCCGGCTGCAGGTGAGGGGTGCGGCGGGAGCCGAAGGCTGGCAGCGGGGCGAGGAGGCTCCGCCAGCGAAGGCAGCGGCGGTTCCGAGTCGCTCCGGGTTCTTACCCGCGGTTTAGTCCTTATTTCTGCCGCGGTAATCGCGATATCAGTGAGTGCGTTGGTGAGAGGAGCAGCCGGACAGGCCGAAGGAGCCGGGTGATGTGCTGCTGACTCTGCTCCGCTCCTGCTGCCCGGCTGTGGGTGCTGAAAAGTGAAAGCACGAGTGTTGCAGGCTGGGCAGCAGAGATGAAGGATGCCCGGTGTTGTCTCCTGCGTGTCTGGTGTGGCGAAGCTGGCGTACGTTATCGTAATAGCCACCAAAAAGTGCTGTTGGCAAACTTCTCGTGCATTGCAGCGACTTCAGTTTGTTTGTCAGCCAGCGCGGAATGCGGCCAGGAGCATTGTTATGTGTTATTTATGGCTGCTGAGGAGGTAATGCTTCAGTAGCGTTTCTGGAGGAGTCCTTGTTGTTTGAATTTTTCTTTTCTCTTTCTTCTTCCCTCACCTTGAAGCAAGTCGGACCCAAGTTACTCGTGTTCCAGAACTGGGCAATTTGATCTATGTCTGGCAAAGTTCTTTATCACAGTCTGGTGAGTTATACCATGAAGCAGGGAACGCAAAACAAATAGTCATCACAGCAAGGGCACCCTTCCCATACACGTTACCTGTAACAGTAGGAAAAGGCAACGAAAGCTGCATTTGACCACAGTCTGTTGTGGAAGAGTTGGGGACTGCAGCATGGAAGTAATTTGGAGTTGGTGTGTCTCAGGATCACGTCCTGCCTCGGTCAGGTCGGGGGCTGTGCTCGCACCTGCTGGGTGTTATCAGAGCCTCTGTGGACTTTGTCTCAGGTGAAAGGAAATGGCTTGTTGCTGGGGAAAGTAGTAGCAGGAGATGGTAACTTTACTTTCCTCCTGTTTGCTTTGTGCCTGTGAATGATCTACCGAGCTGGAGCCCTGCGTGTGTGCGCGGGACAGCCGAGGAGGAGCACGTGGCGTGCTGGAGCGCGGCACAGCCCGCGAGCGAGGGATGGCTTGTTCTTGGTAGCACATGGATCAGAGCTGTCAGAACAACTGAGCTGAGCTTGCTCCTCTGCCAGGTGGTCACTTTGTGACCCAGTTCAAGTCACTGAAGCCTCTTCATTCTTTAATGATCTTCTCGTGCAAAGGGTGAAGTAGCGTACAGGCATCCACAGAGCTACAGGATGTGTCATCACGATGTACTTGTGATTCTGGAAGAGGGTAGTACAGCTTCACTACATGTATCTTGATGGCACAGTTCAGTTCTTGATGAACTGGTTTGCGTGCGTGTGCTGCCTGGTGCGCTGGAGGAAATGACAACTTTTTGGTAAGTTAAAAGGAGAAGCCTGTAGAACTTGAGTCGTGCTTGAAGTTTGCTGGAATCCACCTTCTTACCGCATTGCTTGCTGTCTAGGTACCACTCATCTTCTCAGCTCCTGTTTCAGTGTTTCATTGAGCTCTTGAAGGGCTTTGGGACACCGGTGTTGGGGGATTTAGGCAGGTGAATCTCACAGTGGTTGCAGCAGTATCTCGTACAACAGGGCTACAGGCTGTTTGCTCTCAGACATGAAACAAGTTGTTGGGTTCGGAGGGTCTGTGTGGATGGTGCTGCAGCAGCCTGCTTGTTGTATGTTCTGGTAGCTGCTTCTTACTAAGGTGTGCTCTCCTTAGTCACATCAAATTTAGCTACCCATCCTAGGAACCAGATTCCTTCTTATAGGTACTAATACTGAAAATCATTATCTGCCTAGAAAGCCTTGGCTTTATCCTAGACATTTCACAATGCCTGGAATTGGACAACAGGAATTCCCCTCCCCACCCAGGTGTAAGATGAAGGCACCCGCAGTTCAGATCCACCACGGTGCGTAGGTTCCTGCAGCTTCTCTGGGGAGTTAACTGTGACAGGAGTTTGTTTGAGGATTGCAGCCAAAGTTGTTCAGAGCCAGAAGTGGTTGATTTGCTACGTTGAGATTCTTGTGTTCATTTTGAAAACATTGCAGGCTGACTCCAAGGCTGTTTGGAATCACATACACTTTTGCAGCAGTAGTTATCTGAAGAGCATAATGCTTTAAAAGCACCCCCTTATCTATGGCTCTCCTCTTTCATGTGCACTAACCGACGTGAAAAAATTAAGGTATTTCTAGTGTTCAGGGAGACTGTAATAAGATCAGGACTGGTATCCCAGGTGCCCTTAGCAACATCTAGAAGTAACAAGAAACATTAATTAAAGCATTAATTACTTTTAATTGTTTAATGTTTCAGATCTAATGACTAGCCTTTCTTAAATTCTGATTTCCAACTACAGTGCATCTGTGGAACTCTTAATGCAAATGGCTGGTTAAACTTTGTGAAGTGGTGATTAACTTCAGGCAGCCACTTTCAGATGCTTGGAAGAAGCTGTTTTGTAGCAGGTGCTTCGTATTTCCTAGAAATGAAGGCTGTTGAGTTTGCCTCTCAAGGGGATTGCTGAAGGTGATATGTTTGTGTGTCACTGACTGCTTTGGCAAGTGACCTGTCTTCAGCTGTTCTACTGCGGGGTTTTTTTATTGTCCGCTGCGTGGATTCTGTGTAACTCTGCAGCTCCTGCATTTCTGGGCCCTGTATGTTACTATCAGCAGATAGTAACACTATCACTTGAAATCATTCTTCAGCAGACAAATCAGTGCTTGTAGACCTGAAGAAGTCCTGATTGCCTTTGACCTCTGCTGCCACCTGGCAATGAGGATAAGGAACTTACCATGTGCTACAGCTGATTTTTGACTCCCTGTGTATAAATAGCAGCAGTTCCTGGCAAAAGCTCATGATCTGCATGTGCCTCTTGTATCCGGGGCATTAGCTCTGCATAGGGATAAATCTGTGAATTAGAAACCTGGAATCTCTGGGATAAGGATTGGAGTGTGTATCCCCATAAATCTTAGAGCTGTGACTCTTCAGTTTCCCTTTCCTTTAAGAGGAGCCTCTTTTGTCACGAGCTTGCACTTGTATTCCATTTCTTGTTGAAATACAGGGTTAGGAAGAATTTTCTGGCGTTCAGGCGTGCAGGAAAGAAACTTGCACATCAGTTCCTTAAAATACTTCAAGTTGAATGGGGAGTAACGTTTCGCTTGCTGCCTGGGAAAGAGGATGGGCTCCCGTCTGTCAAGTTGGAGTACCTGATTCCTATTCCCTGTGTTTCCTACCGCTCGATGTGACTGTAGGAAGGTCACTTCATCTGTGTCTTGGCTTTGCTCCCAGGGCTGCCAAGGCTGTGGGGCGGAGGCAGCTGCCGTCTTTGGGGGAAGCAGTTCTGTGGATGAGAACAGCCCCCAGCGGAATTTGGGCGAGGGCTTGTAGCATGGATCAAAGTGAAGCGTGTCTCGCCCAGATTAGGTCTGGAGTGTGTTGTGTAACTTCTTGCAGCAAGCTTGCTAATGCCTACAAGTTATCTCCCTGCTTGTTCAGTCTTAAGTGACACTTAGTGAAACTTTTGCTGTTCCTTCTGAGTGCGGATGACTGCAGAGTGCCCTCTTTTCACAAGTGTTTCATATTCTTTCTGTGTGCTTCTGTGGCTTATTCTCGGCAAGCCAAGCCCTGGGCACAAGGCTCTGACTGAACAACACTGCTTTTTGCTCTTCTGCTGAGCACTGGTCTGGCTTTTGTTTTGAGAAGCTGTTTCTCAAGGTCTCGTTGCTGTGCACGATGAACTTAGTGAGCAGGTCTCGACGCTGTTCTCCAGATACCTGTTTGGTCTCGGTGCTGCCTCTTGCAGCGGTATCAGTGTGTTGTGATGTAAACCTCACCGCTCTGTCTCCTTGAAAACTCAAGTCTGTTTTTTGTCCTGTGTGTAGAGAATATTGGAAGCCTGTGGTTAGTTTAGTCTCTGCTCCTGAGTGTTGCGGGTGCCTCTTTGGTGAAGATTGATATAGATGCCAGGCATTTGACTTAGCTGGTTGCTTTTAAATTTATAAGTTGTGGTGGACACCGCACTTTGTTGCCCATAGCAAGGGCTGCGTTAGCTTCACTGGTGTAAAAGCAAATACAAAATGCTAAGTGTTAGATGTACTTTTTTCTGAAATTCTGGGAAATATTTTATTCTATTCTTCAGAGTGAAAATGCAGGAAGAATGGAAGATGATAAAATCTGGAATTGGGGAAAATTTTCATAATGTGCTTGTAGATTATATAGGTAATAAACTGCTTTGCCTGTACCGTGGAGGAATGATTCTCTTTAGTCTTCTATGCGAAGTGCTTTTACAAGAGTTGAATCTGGACTGGTCGGTGTGTCAAGGATGTAGCTGTTCAGAAAGAATCCCAACAACTGATGTCTCAGCATCTTGGCTGTAAAAGTGGTGTGTGCTCCCTGGTCAGGGGTGTCTGTGCATGGAGTGGGTTAGGCTGAATCAGAGGGATTGTCTTGCATTTAAAGCCAGGTGATAATAGAAAGGCCAGGTGGGCTCTGGCTTATGTGCTCAGCTCTTTTGGACATCTTGAAGAAGCAGAACATTTGCTTTTGCTCTGTTTCTGGACTCGAAAACTGGCCAAAAAAACCACCCCCAACTCCACCAAGTTTTGAGGAGTAGCCAAGAAAGATAAAAATGGTGTTGGTGAAGTGGTGCAGAAGCAGTTTCCAAAGTTTACTTCTCTATCGGAGATACCTTTCTGGCAAAGCAATGAGATGTTGATCTTGCCTGCCTCTGTAACAGAGGATTCACAGGGAGGCACTGGCTTGGCTGAGGAAATGCTGAATAATGGAACAATTGGAGCAGGAAGGTAATAAGATACAATGTGCAGTGAGGGACTTGATAATCTGATAGGGTTGATGGGAATCACAAAGTGCAACCCATGGCTTGCTGCCTGGCAGGAGTGAGCAGCTCCGGGCCTTGTATTAGTCTGTCAGGCAGTGCAGGCGAGGAGGGTTGCTCATGATTAGTGTTTCCATATATGTGTGTGTGTATATATATATATATATATGAATGAGCTTCTTGTTGATTTCCAAAACATCTGTAAAAAACCCAAACAAACCCTACAGTTTGGCCAAGCTGATACTTTTATGGTAAACCCCTGCTTTGGAGTGTGTAAATAGAAACTGTTCTGAGACCCGCTTTGGCACAGCAGCGATACTGCAGGAGCTGTGGGGCTGTGCTGGGCCAGGACCTGACCCCCGAGTGGGAGAAAAGACACAGAAGCAGCGACGGTAAATGGAACACTAACAAAGCCCAGGCCATGGGTGCAGCAGCTTCAGCTAAGGAGGAGAGTGAGCTGTCGTAGGAACATCAGTGAAGCTGATTATGCTTTTATCATGGAGATAACACCCTGGCGTTGGTTATTTCTTGTTCCAGGGCTCTAGTTTACTCCTACAACAACCAGCTTTTTCAGCTTTTTACTTAAGTCATAAATTATCCCTCTGTAAATAAGACTTGATTCTTAAATATTTTAAGGTTGTGGAGTGGCTTCATGAGTAGTTTTCATTCAGAGGAGACTCATGAGCTCTGTAGCCCATGTTAACTGAGCTGTGAAAAGGTGGTATTGCTTAAGGCGTATCTCTTGCTCTTGTCTTTCAGTACTGGTGTTTGAAGCAGAAATCACTGCAGAACACTTGCCTTTAATTATTTAAGTATAGAGAAACCTACCTGTTCACTTTTCAAAGTACCATCCAGTCGGAGATCTTGCTTGTCTGGCTCCTGCCTGTCTTTGGATGTTTGTAGCTACTGAGTCATGTTTTCTGAGCTTTCAAATCTGGGTGATGTTGGTTTTGATGGTGGTACACCAGGCTGGCCTGGGAGAAGTATGTGGGAGAGGCTGCAAAGTCTTGTGGCTGATTGACACCCCGGTGACCAGGAGTGAGGCGCAAGGGCTTGCAGGCCACTGTGATTTCCCAGATCCCTCCTGTAAGGTCAGATGCTAACCTGTGTGGGTGGAAAACCTCTTTGCCCTCCAGCTTGAAGTGGAAGAAGCAGGTGGTCCCTCCATCGCGGACTGTCTGCCTCCTTTATCTGTGTATGAAAAACAAAGAAGATGCAGTTTAGGTGTTGCAATGCCACGTGCCCATTCAGCTTTCAGTTACAATATGCCGTGTGCCGCGGGTCGGTCAAGTCTTTCTGTGTCTGTTTCTCTGCAGTACTTTATCCTATTTTAATCTTAATTGTGGGATCTCCGGTTCTTTAGGTTTTTGTCAACTCCTGTTCTCAGGCCTCCTATAAGGCAGAGCATGTGCTACCAGTTATTTTTAGCATGGAAAATTTTAAGAGCACACGTGGTCCAATTTAGTTTTAACCGTGCCAGCCTTGTCCGGTTCTCTTTCACCCAGAGTATTTATTTCCCGAGCGCTGTATCACTAACTATAGGGTCTGTAGGGAGGCATCCTGGCCTTGCTAGTGAAGCTGCATTTCCAATTTAGCTGCCTGCTTGTCTGCTCTGTGATCCTTCAGGATGGTCTTTAATTCCAGCCTTGATTTCTACTGCTCTCAGAGTTTGGAAGCGTAACCTCTCGTGTGCTGGGGCAGCAGGGAAGCGGAGGAGGCAAGGACTGGCAGAACTGTGGGATATGTCCCTGCAGAGCGTCGGGGCTCAGTCACTTTGAAGTTGTCCTTCTCTGTCTTCTTGTAGAGACTTGAAGACCCCAGAACAGACTTTTTTTGTGTGTAGCAAGCTCTGAAAATCTGGAGTGAGCGCTTGCTGAACTCTCTTCTCGGACCTTGAGAATGAATTCTCTGTGAACCTGGTGCTGCTAACATTTCTAACCTTATAAGGCTGTGCATGCTGAAGGGTTGTTTGTCCTGGCTGGAGAAACAAGGTGGCTTAAAACTGCTCTGGGACCCTAATGTGAAGGAGTAGAATAAATTGACTGTCTTTAGTTGTTGTTTGTTGGTTTTTTGTTGGTTTTTTTTTTTAAGGTAGAGTGTGTGTGTTTGTTCTTGTCTTCATCTCCCTAATCTTTACCGGGAGTTTTCCATAAATCAAGTCAGGATACAGATTTGGAGAGCTGACTGACCCCTACTCTTCCCTTGGTGTCTTAATCCCCTCCTGACCTACTGTGGGGATTATTTAGCAAGTTGGAGAAGTCTCATGTCCTACCCGCAGCTCTCCGGCCATGCCTTGATATAAGGTGTGACATTTAGAGCGGATTCCTGCCATGCCAGAAGGAAGTGGAAGTGGCTGGTGGTGTGGGGCGAGCACATACAGTGTGAGAGCTCCGCACTATTTTTGGTGTGGGACGGCGTGGAGCTCTGCGTGGTGGGAACGGCACTGGGGCATCCAGCGCTTCACGCTGGTTATGCCTTTCACGAGCTGCTTGTCTCTGGCCCAAAGCCTCTGGAGCTGCTGCACTTCCCCAGCTGGCCCCTCCTGCCTGGAGATTGCGAGGGCTGTGGGCCGGGTGCCCTCCACTTTGGCAGCGTTTGAGGCCATGTGATTTGACAAGTTGCCATTTTCTGTTCTGCTGCTGGCAGGAAAATCCCCGGCTTTCTTCTCCCCATGTGCTTAAATGATCCCATTGCCCCCGCAGTCCTGAACTGACTGTCACACTGGCGATGGAGAGAGGGTTTTGTTGCTCTTAAACGCGTTGGAAGACGGATGTGGGCTTTAGGAGCTCTCCTATGGAGGGAGTGAAGGAGAAGAATGTGCTGCATCTTACTGCTGTTGAGTTGAGCAGGTTAAAAATCTGCCATCTTCTGGGTGTCACATAAAAGGCAATGTTGTGACCAGCATATCAAAATCAGGCCACCAAAGCCTTCCTGTCGTGGTTATTAAGGAGATGTTTGTTGGTGTTAGCTGTCTCCTGGGCAGCCCAGTGCTTTAGGACGTTGCTGGCATCTTGTGTGGAGCCACTGCCTCTTATTCCCTTTCTAGTTGATGGAAGGATGCGGCATTCCCGTTCAGCATGGTCACTGGTAGTATAACACAGCTCTTCCTGAAACTAGTCAAGTTATTAACATGAGCTTCATGGGGAGCAGTCGGCTAATCCACCAGTCCCCACTGATCTAAATATCACAGGAGGGTGAAGATCTCTCTCTTAAATGATACTAATGTTTAAAATGACTTGGAACTGCTCTGTCTGCCAGGCTTTGGGACAGGCCTGTCCCTCCGCGGGGCATCCTGCTGCTGCCTTCCTGCGCTGCAGAGCTGTGTGGGACTATTGTTTGTGCAGTTGCTGCAACTTAATAGGGAATCGGATAATAATAGGGCTGTCTGTTTAATCGGGGAAGCTTGCTGGGAATGGACTTGTGTGAGCTACTTTAATTTGGGTTTGTGGTGCGCCTGTGAGACAGCTTGTAGGGTGGTTCTGCATTAATTATACCGAGTGAAGCGGACGGCAGATGAGCACTCACAGTGGCTCACAATGTGCCATTGTGCTGGAGAGCACCAGTGTGAACCTTTTGTCTTGGGAACCTACAGGCTTCACCCTTTCCAATTACCAAGTTCCAAAAACCAAACATCCAAGTTATTGCATAGATTTGGTTTTCTAATTCCAAATCTCAGATGTTGCCATTAACTGAAAGTTCATCCTCAGCCGTGAGCCCTGCTGCCTGACTGTGTGAAGCCAGGGTTTAGAAGATGTCAGTGATGAATGTCCAGTGACAGGCTCAATGTTCCCGTGTAGAACAACAGAAATACCTCATTTGTTATGTACCGGAGATGTTACTGGATTTCTTAAATCATGTCTGCAGCTGACCTTTCATTTGGGCTTGAGCACAAAATTTTCTAGTCGTTAGGGCTCTGCAGTAAACAGTACGGAAGCAAGGCTGGTGTCTGAGCCAGCTTGGATGGAGTTGTGTGTTTGCTCCTGTGGGATGGGAGGGTGTCGCTGGAGGAGGTGAGACTTCTGGAGTGAATAGTAAGTTATCTGAGGCTTGGATGCTCGGTTTGAGCCCAAGGGAGGCATGTTTTTGTCCCTCAGCTAGAAAGTAATCAGCTCCTTGTGAAAATGGAGGCCCTGAAGGAGAGTTGTGCCTGGAAGCTGTGGTCAGAACTCTTGCTCTGATAACAAGGTTTTGGTTTTTTTCCGGTTGAGACAGACTAAGCATAGTTGACAGACTGATTGATTGTCTTCTCTTGTCTAAGAAATACTGTGCTTCTAGCGAGGAACCAGATAATACTCTTTTCCACTGGGTGGTTGCCATTTCTAGGACTTTGCTATCTCCTGAAAACAGTCTTTATTTTTGGGGCTCGTTGGCCAAAGTCTGGAGGCCTGTTTAGAGAAAAGTCTGTTGTGTGCAAGCATTGTCAGACACGTGGTGTTCTGCTTTAATTCCTGCTCAGTGAAAATATAAACTAAGCGCTTCGCAGCGAGGCTGTTTTGGGGATGTGGGGAACTGTTTAGCTTTGTGTTCCAGCTATAGACTCTCCGTAAAGAAAAGGAAAAGCACGTCAGCTCTGCCTCCTGTAACCCAGGGGAGGCTTGTGAATGGAGGAGCATGGCTGGGACAAGAGTTCACATGCTTTCTAGAGTAAAAGAAACAATTTTCCACTCTAGAAACTCAGAGGAGTTAGTTGTCAATGTAATAAATTTAGATGTAGAGCAACCTTTGGAGCTGGGCTCCTAAGTAGTGGTGTCTCTATCCAGGCTGCTTTTGCTAAGGAAATACTGCTATTATAAGAGTGTCATGGCATATTTCCCACCTTCACTACTCTCAAATCTTTTAAAGGGATTTGTGGTTGTTGGGAGACACTTGCTGTAGCCCTTTTGTTTCGGGATTCCTACACTGTGTAAATGGAGTAGCTCCTGTTGCAGTTTAGCTCCTACTTAACTCCAGACTTCTGGTGAAATTGCTTTAAGTGTAAAGGTGAAGTAAGGTGAAATTGAGTGTAACAGTGAGAAGTGTCAAGATATCTCTAGTCCTAGGTAAGGATCTTGTTCTGGGGTCTGCTGGTAGAGCAGAGATGTGAATTTAAAGAATATCTGGAAAACAAGCCTGCTCATGCTGATAAAAATACCTCAAGGCATTTTTTTGAAACTTTAGCCTTCCTGTTACCTTCCTGGTGACTATTTTAACAAGGTTTCTGTTTCTTCTTCTAGATATAATTGCTGAGGCTCTGCAAAATGGCGTTACGTTTCCACAATGCCATCCCATATGCCATACCTGGAGTGCTGGCGCTTCTTGGCTGCTGGTGGATGTATTCCCATAGAAAAAAGTATGTAAGCTATCACGACAAGCAAACAATAGCCATCAAAGAAGAGCAGCAGGAAGAAGTGCCAGAGACCGATTCATCACCCCAAACAAAAGCACGTGTTCCTCAAAGACTGCCTCTCTCGTTGGAAGAGGAATGCCCGGAGAATGAAACCTCGACCTTCCTGCTCTCAGCAGGGTCGACGACGCCCTCTCTTCTGTGTCAAACTCATGAGAGGCAGGATCTCTCACAGGACCTTCTAGACCTGTCAGTAATGACAGTTCATCCCAGCACCCTTGAGGACGACAGTGAAAAACTAGAAACAATAGGATCTCGAGATGGAAGCAGTGTCCCTGCTTGTGTGTCTTTCCCTCTGGCCTCAAGGAGCCCAGAGTGTCGCAGCAGTGCTGTGGTGAGCCTCTTGCAGGATTCAAGCTCTAGCGCAAACCAAGATCAGCGGCCATCAGCATCGATGATGCTGACACAAGAGTCTTTGGGAATCACAGAGGAGACCAGCAATGCGGAGCAGTCAGATGATTCTTCATTTAAGCCCCCTAAGGAAATCCAGCTGCCAGAAATTGTGCTATTGAATCCTGGCTCTGTGATAGCCCCTTGCTTGGGGTTGGAGAAGGAAGCCAATGCCCCCCAAGCCTTTCTCAGTAATAAAGTTGTATCAAGTCACAGGAATTCTGCAGTGAGTACGTTACCAGATAGTTCGGAGTCTGCCTGTTTGGAGCAGTCCAGGGAAGAAGAGATGTCTGTGTCACTTGCCAGTACTGTACCTGTGTGTCAGGAGGAGGACACAGAGCTAAAAGGAGATAAATTGGAAAGAGAGAAGATTGGAGGAGTGCATCTGGACAAGGAAGGAGTTGAGAAAATTGAGCAAGTAGCAATACAGATAATTTCCAAGGTAATTTTGGCGGCAACTGAGGAAGTGCTGTCTGGTTCCACAAGTGGCATGTCCACGCGGATCTGCCAGGCTGCTGCCAGCTGCATTGAGAGACCTCTGGAGACAGCATGCGTTGTTTCCTCCGATCAGATGCTGGCAGAGGAGGAAGCTGCAGTAGCTCTTGAGAACATCGCTGTGAAGAGTGATGCTGCAGTACTGACAGTCCCACGGACAGAGGAACGGGATCGGTGTCTGACAGATTCCAGCTGTTTTGCGCATGGCTGTTCATCCGGTCCTGTTCAGGGAGACACAAGAGACTGTCAGGTGAAGAGCTGTGTGTGCAGCGAGTCCCAGGGAGCTGACCGGACTCCTGTGGAACACCACGGAGGGTCACTGGAAAAGTTGCCTTTGGTTACAGAGGACTCTGGGTGCAGCACATACGCATCTGAAGGTGGGACAAGTGTGGAGGACTCGTTGCAGAACACAATGATGTCTGTCGCATCAGGCCAGTGTTCGGACTCACCGAGCATGTCTGCAAGCCAAGACACGTCCTCTGAGCAGAGCTCAGTACCAAGTGAAAAAGCTCCTGCTCTGGAGCTACCTGAAGACAGCAAAGTGCCCTACAGCAATGGTACACTGGAAGAGGATGGCCCAGACTCACGTCATGAGTGTAGCAGGGCAGCGGCGATGGACGGAGATCACTCAGGAGGTGAGGGGTTTGAAAATCCTCCTACAAAAATGTGGTGAACAAGCATTTTATGTACTATCCTAGGATCATATCCTAGGATGCCAGGTTGGAAGGGACCTCAAGGATCATCTAGTCCAACCTTTCAGGTTAGAAAAATACAGTTTAAATGAGATGGCCCAGCACCAAGTGAAGCTGAGTCTTAAAACTGTCTAATGTAAGGGAATCCTCTACTTCCCTTGGGAGACTATTCCAGTGTTTAATTGTTCTCATCTTATACTCTATACCCTCATACTATAACCCTTCTGCTTCAGAGCACATTCAGATAAATCCCCTTCATGTTTAACTTCCCCAGTAGATGAACATTTAGCCCTCATCTGCAGGTGGGTGTGTTTGCTCTCAGAATTCCCATCTCTGTAGGATCCAGCGGTGCTGGGTGATCTTCAGGGTGCACTGCAGAGGGGTGAACAGGCTGGCTCCCTTCCAGCACAAAGCTTCTTGTCTCAGGCTAAGTGTGTGCTCGAGTAGCCTGGTGAAGTGGACCATCTGGATGTAGGCCAGGCTGTTGGACACCTCGCTGGTTTGAGACCTGCCAATAAAATTGGTTTCTGCTTCAGTTCAGGCAGCCTCTAGTAATGCTGGTTCTTGTCTGTTTATGGGCTGCTGCTGAAAGGAAGCTGAGGTGTGTTTCTGAGGTGCTGCTGGATGAACCAGGGAAGTGCTCTGATGAACTGTGATAAAATCAGTTGGTTGCAGACCAATTACCCTGAAGCCTTTTTGCTTGGAAGGGTAGGTACATGCCAAGACATCCCAACAGGGAGCAATCTTCATGGAGTTCCCCCATCTGTCTCTGCATTGCTTTTGCCTTCTAGATCCTGGATGATGTGTGCCTGGCAGCACACAAAGCTGTCTGAGCAAATGGTAACCTGTGTGACCTTGGGGATGGATGTTAAAGTCCTTTATAGGACCCTGTGGTGCCAACAGCCCTTAATGACAGGATGTCTTTGTAATTGCTACAAAGTGGTTGAAACGCCGCTTGTTGCAAGACACGGGGATTGAGTTTGCCAACAATGAAGGATTAAACCCACAAAACATTTTCACTAGTGAGAGGAACCATAGGAAGAAAATGATTTTGCCTTGTTGTTAGTGCTGGTGTGAGAAGAAGATACAAGGGTGTGTTGTGGAGCCTGGTGATGACAAGGGCTGAAAGCTCTGCACGGAGACAGCTGAAGGGCAGGGAGAAGGGGATATAGCAGGTAAGGTTGGTTGTGTGGCTATGATGGGTAAGAGGTCCTACAGCTGACCTTCACACTCAGGTGGGGAGACTTAAATTGTTTAGGAAGTCTATGGTAAACAGCTTCACTGTTTGCTTTTGAGTTTCTAGGAGTCTGTGCTGTCTTACTCATTAAGATGTGGCAAATGTGAAGCAGCAGTTGGGTTTATTTTTCTCTTTGGTCTTGTGCTGGATGGTCTGAATACTTGCAAACAAGTGAGGATCTTCATGCTGCTGCTTGTTAGCCTGGAGGAGGGATCAACATTGTGTTATACTGACTGTACCTGGGATCTGACCTGGAGGAAGCTGCTTGAGTTTGTCCTCTTCCCAAGTTGAAATGTTCATGGTATCAGCTGATGGTTTGGGAACAAAATGTAACAAAGCAGTGGCACATGGTTTTTTCAAGCACATGGCAAATTTGGGCAAGAGGCAATCCCCTGCCCCAGCTGGTAGCGGGCACACCTGGCACTCGGTGTTGGGGTGGGAATGGAAACATTGAATTCTTCTGGTTTGAAGAGACCTTCAGGGCCATCAAGTCCAACTGTTGGGTCATCAAGTCTGACCAAATGTCCGTGCAAAGGGCAATGAACAGTTGCGTGTCCTTCCCTGCATGCTGAACTCCCTGTTGAAGCCCCGGGGATGATGCAGCAGCTCGCTGTGGATGTTAGCATAGCTCTCATTCAGCTGGTACCTTTGACTTACGGTGTCACTGTTTAAAGGACTCCTGCCAAATTCAGACCTCCTTCTGTTGCGTTCCCAGAGGTGTGCAGGTTTTTCTCCAGGAATAAAAGGAAACTTTCCAGGGACAGGACTCTACCCTTTCTGAAATACTAGAGAGCCTGATACAGGCACACCCCCAGTGAACGTGTGGGAAGAGCTCAGTGTAACCTCTTTATGAAATTACGTATTTTCATGGCCTTGTGGCTAGGTTGCGTGGGTTGTCTGAATGCCAACATGTGTTCATGTCTTGTAGGTTCAGATGTAGATAATGTGGATTTTGTGAACAATGGCTGTGCCATGAGGAAGACAGTCACTCGCCAGAAGCTAGAAGGAGAATCCAGCAATTCTGACTTCATTATCTGGGAAATAGAGGTCCCAAAGGTAACCAGCAACTGGCCTGCTCATGCATCCTGCCCTGCACTGCACAGCCATCATCTGGTTCTTCCAGTCTGGCACCGGCTCAGTGCTATCTCAGGGAGATCAACAATGAATCTACAAGGATTTAAGCATTTAGCTCCCATTAGGACTCTTATAATCTAATTAGCTAGTTTAAAAATTGCTAAAACTGAGTATTTCATATTGGTATAAAAAGTGGTGGGAGATTAGGATAGGATGTGACTTCACTTGACTGTAGGAAGGCAGTCGCCTTAGCAGGCCTGGCTCTGTCCCATCCTGTCTCTGTCCCTCTACAAGGTGTGAAGATGAATCGATCAAAACGATCTGTGTCTACCTTGACTTACGGCAGGGCAGCTGAACTCTGCACTGGTCCCACATTGTCTTATATTGACCCTGAGCCTATGCTACAGAAACCAGGAATGTGGGTGAAATAAGCCACAGAGAACAGTGTTGTTTGATCTTTGTTTCTCTTCCTGACTGTTGCTTTCTTGTCCCTTTCATAAAGGAATTGGTTGGCCGCTTGATAGGCAAACAAGGAAGATTTATGAGCTTCTTGAGGCAAGCATCTGGTGCCAAAATTTATGTCTCAACACTACCGTATTTCCGTGACTCCCAAATCTGTCACATCGAAGGTGGGTGGAACATCTCTTTATTCCTGGTCTCATATGTAGCTTGGGGGCCTTAATTAGATGGGCAAGGAATTTAAACAGATGTAGTGGTTTTGTAAGTCCAGTGCTTTACAGAACTTCTCTGCTTGGTGCTGTTGCAGTAGAGGTATATGCCAGGTCTCCTGTGCCATGGCACGTGAACCCTCTGCTCCAGAGGTGAGATGCATTTTTAACATCTCCAGCTTCCGTAGTTTAACCAACACCTCTAACAGGATCCCTTCAGCCTTGAAGGAGGAGCGGTGGGATGTGTATCAGCAGATGCAGTCTTGACTATGGGGATGTTGGATTAATTGTGGCTGAAAAATACCTGTTCCTACTGGAGGTTAAAGCTCTTCAAACTGGGGCTGGGCAGTCTGAGTTGCGCATGTTGGTCTGACATCAGGTCACATGGCCAATCTATTAAAGCTTAAATTGTTGATGTGGTGCAGAAGGCTTCTGATACCAGGTGACAGGGGTGGGAACGTCCTCAGTGTATTTGTGGTACAGACTTTCTGTGGAATTTTTGTCTTCCAGGCTCCACACATCAAGTAGAAAAAGTACTGAGCCTGATTGGCAAGAAGTTCAAAGAGCTGTGTCTCACCAACATCTATGCTCTACCTCCACCTACACCGCTGACGCTTCATTCCCTCCTTATGACTGCCTGGGTAAGTCCCAGCTTGCTGGCGGTGCTGCTGTCAGGGTGGAAGGCTGTTGTTGGCCACTGCTTGTGACCGTGGTCACTTCCTTATGGTATTTAATTGCAGTTAAAGGAGACTTTCATGCAGCCAGGGCAAATTACTTTGAAAATGAGGCCTCTGTTGACAAATCTTGGACAATCCCCATGAAAATTACCTTGATGTAAAAGCCCCATGGGCAGGGAATCCTTACAAGTTGCAGTGTCGATAGCGCAGCATGATTTGACCCGTAGCATTTCTGACTGCTTGCTGATCTCTTGGGTAAATAATGCTTAGAGCTGCTCTGTGCTGATAGTCTTTTTGTGAACAAGATGGGCCTGACCACAGGTCTGATCTCCCTTAGAACAGCATGGAGTAGCTTTCTGCTTCTCCTCCTTTAGAAGTGAAGTACCAGAGTGCCAGGGCTCTTCCACCCGTGGCTGTGAGCCTCGGGAGTTGCTGGTGGGACGTGGGGTTGCTGTGAATGAAGCTCGTGTTGCAGTGAACAAGAATGAGAATTTCTTTCCTCTGTGACAGCTGTTCCTCCCAGATGGAGTCACTGTAGAGGTGGTCGTGGCGAACCAAGTCGATGCAGGACACATGTTCCTACAGCAGCACACACACCCCACTTTCCACGTCCTGCGTAGCCTTGACCAGCAGATGTACGCCTGCTATTCTCAACCTGAAATTCCAACCCTGCCGACGCCAGTAGAAGGCAAGTAACCTCGTTGCTCAAAAGTTGTTCAGTTGAGAAACTTTGAGGGTTATGCGAAAGCCCGATGCCACTGATTTAGGCAGGGGAGGTTTTCCAGTGGATAAGAATGTGATACTTTGCTTGTCGTGTCATCTGTTTGGTTTTTTTTTAAGCCACTGAATACAGATGTTGCTCTGCTCCTTCTTGCCCCACTCATCCCTGGAGCACCTCCCCAGCCACTTAGTTGCATGTTGAAATTCATAATGAGATAAAGTCTGTCTCAGGTTATTTCTAATCAATTCAGCATCTGGTGTATTTTGGCTGACAAAGTTTGGAACCGCTCCCAAATCTTCGTAGTGTCACTGTCTGCACATGGTCATGTGGGGTGAAGTGGAGGGTGCATCTCATGGAAGGGGTTTTATCAATGCTTACTTTTAATTTTGGAGACAGACCTTGCTGTTCGTGACCAAAGGCTGGGAGCTCTGGATTCCTGGGTAGAACAGCATGGTAGTGGCAGACAGACTTGGGAGTGAAACCCACCTCTCCTGTGTCTCAGCTGCAGGCCGTGTCTGATGGGGTGTGGCTGGTGTTGAAAGAAGATGGAAGCAGCATGAGAAATGCTGTTGATTCTCAGTAGATAACTGTGCAGCTCTACTAATGCCTGAAGTGCTGATTTCTGGAAATCCACTTATATTGAGCCTTTCTTCTCTGTAATCTTATGTTTTGCAGTCGGTATTATCTGTGCAGCTCCAGGCCTGGATGGGGCATGGTTACGGGCTCAAGTTATTAGCTACTTCGAAGAGACCAATGAAGTGGAGCTCAGATACGTGGACTATGGAGGATATGACAAAGTGAAGATCGACACACTCAGACAAATCAGGTCTCTAGCTCCTCTTCCATGGCCTGAGGCCATATCTGGCTTGAATTTTCATCAGGGGCATCCATATCATTTGAATTGCTCATAGGTTTTTCTGCAGCTGAAGCGGGAAATGGTGGAAAGGTTTGTCTCAGCAGCAGGTGTGGATTCCTTGGGAGCACAGCAAGCTCTTGCAAGGCTCTTTTGAAGAGGAGAGGAAATTGCGACTTCTGCCATGTCAGCATGGAAGCTGAGCAAAAGGATGTCTTCAGGAGGCCCCAAAGTGTCGTGAATTGATGAGCTAGGAATAAGATTCACGTTCTCTTTGCCCCAGCTCCATTGCCTGGGAGAGCTGGATCAGATGAGGGTTTTCTTACACAAGCCCATTAAATACTTGGTTGTGCCCCAGAGGTGAGAGAAGCAGTACGGCTTCTGTTGTGGAGGTGGCTTTTGCTGGGAGCTCCATCCAGCTTGGCATGCTAATCAGACAACTTATTGCTGCTGCTACAAAAAAAAAATCGGACTATTCTCCCAGCAATCAAATGCTGGGAGAATAGTCTGATTTTGTTGTTGTTGACTGTCATCCATTTCAAACTGAATTCCTGTTAGAGCAATTGATTAATCAATGTCGCCTTAAAGAATACAGGAGTAACTTAAAGCCATGTTCTTATTCTGATTGATTCTCTTTTCTTTCAGGTCTGATTTTTTATCACTACCTTTCCAAGGAGCAGAAGTTTTACTAGACAACGTGGTGCCACTTCCAGGTAATGGAGCTCTCGAGACGTGCCGTTGGCACTCCTGCAGGTTTAAATGGAGGCCAACTGTGTACCAGCGATGATTCTGTCTGAACCTTCTCCCTCCTATTGCAAGCGCAGCCTCTGATGTGACTAGAGCGACGACTGGAAAAATTGCATTTTATTCTTCTAAATGCGCTAGCAGAGCATAACCTGTCAGACTCCAGGGGAAGGATGATAAATGTTCAGGCTTTTTCCTGCATGGAGGAGAGAATGAATTACTCTCCTAAACAGCAAGTTGGCAGGACTGGCAGAGCACAGGCGAAGTAGCTGTAACTGCTCTGCCTTCCCCTGTCATAGAGTAGCTGTAAATGCAGGCTTAGTTTTTAATCTGCTAGACAAATATCTGACATTTTCCTACTTAAATGACTGATGCTTATGGTTGTATGTTCGGAAGACTGCCCTCTAAGCACCGGGAGAATGTCAGGCACTGCCTAGATATGCTTCCTGGTTTGCTTTTTCTAGTGGTGTTGGAGGTAGATGCTGTATTGGTGTCTAAAAAGCTGCGTGCGGAAGGGCTGGCTGTAGGAGCGAGGGGTCGGGCCAGGTTTCACCACGGGGCTGTTTGGCTGGCAGGGCTCCAGGAGGTACCTCCAGGCCCTGCCGAGACTGTGGATGGGTGGCAGGCTTGAAGCTGTTTCTAGCAGAAGTCAGCATGTTGCCTGTTCCCTGAGGTAACCGACCTTCTCCAGGGTTTGTGGGGTTGTGAGGAGAACACTTGCTGCTGGAGATGGGTGGAGGGCACAAAGGAGAAACTGGATTTTGCAGCAGTTTAGTAGGAAATAAGCAACTTCAAAACGAAAATACTTTTATATCTGGTCTACAGTGTAGATTGTAGCTCCTGGGACACAAGGGCCTCGTGCTGCGGTACAGGCGCGGAGTCGGTGGCGGCTGCCTCGTGAGCTGTGCCAGCTGAGAGATCTGAGCTGGCAGCGCATTCGGCACGGCTCGGGTGCCAGCCCGCCCGTGGGACACGTGCTGCTGAGCTCCCACTCGCAGCATTGCACTCTGCGCTGGGACAGCCCCTGAGCTTGGCTTATTGAGGATCAAACAGCTAATGGCAGCTCAAAGGCACTGCAGAAGTAGTTTTCTGTCTTTAAAGCCTTTTAATTCATCAGCCACTTACATTCACATTAACTTGGCTCGTGGCTTTAGAAAGCACTTCATCCTTTCCCTTCAGCAGCACAGCAGGCGTCGCGCCTGTGTCATCTCCAGCTTCATAGACTGGTGTCGGCAAATGGGAACAGCAACAGTAGGCAAGGATTCTCTGGCCCAGCTTGGGGAGGAGGTCAGACAAGATTAGCTTAATAGTCCCTTCTGGCCTTTAAAGCCTTTGAATATCTCATTTGTTCTCTCCCGCTCTGCTCTTTCCAAAGGCGAGGATCACTTTTCATCGGAAGCTGACGCTGCTGTTAGTGAGATGACCAGAGGCGCGGTCCTGGTGGCGCAGGTACCCGAGAGCTGGCTGGAGGAGCCTCCCTGCTGATATCCCCGCTGCTGTTCTCTGCCCCCGAGCACACCCGTGTGGGTTAAAATCCAAACAAAGCCTCGTGAGCCTGGCTGCTGGGCAGGGCTGGTGTGGAGAAGTCTTTGTGCTGAGAGCTTTTGTGTCGCATCAGGACTGTGTGGCTGGGAGGGGCTGCGTATTCCCTCCTGTTACTGGTGCGGGTTTGCAGAGCACAAACGCATCGCTAGTTCTAGCAAGGGCGTGGATTTGAGTGCCTGGAGTCAACTCGCCAGCAGGGTGTCCCTGGTGGCAGCAGCTCCCCTTCTCCAGCCTACACAGAAGTTTGAGTCTCTGATACCCGGGGAGCGATGCTGGCCTTGCATCCTCCGTGGCTCGCACCAGAACTGCTCCACACTCGTGTTTTTTGTGTTTCCAGGTCACAAATTATGACAGCGCAACAGGTCTGCCACTGATACAGCTGTGGAACGTGATGGGAGAGGAGGTGTGTACGCTGACATACCTGTCTTTTTCCACACTGTTAGTTTTTGATTTTGCAGGCTTTGTTGGATTAGGAACATGCTGGTGTTTCTTGCTAGTGATTTGTTCACCTTTTTGCTTTTTTTTTTCTTTTTTACCTCTCTTTAGCTGGTGTCAATAAACAGAACTCTGGTGGAAAGAGGATTTGCTCGGTGGCTTGACTACTAGCAACGTCCCAGATGCCTCGACAGCTCTTCTGCAGAGAAAAACAAAAGAGAATCCTGTTTTGCACTGTTACAATTTGGTTTGGCAAACTCTCATAAGAAGACCTGTTTACATCTGTGCGGAGTTTTGTGGTCCATTGAAACTCGTTTTGCTCAACTGTTACCATTTCACTAGAAACATACCTCATCCCGGTGAAAGGCAGGGTGTTAAAAGCCATAACGACAGATACTGTAGCTTTAAAGCAAAAAAATCCTCCCTGGCCTCTACTCAAAAGTTGAATGGAAAAACCCTGAAAACTGTGGGGCTTGCTTGAAGTTAGCAAATGCCCCCGTGACGGTAACTGTGGCTGGTTTTCGTTCAAGATTTGTATAATGCCCCATGAACTTAAAGCGTCCGCTTTTCCTAAAAGTTACATCGGTTGTCCTTTTTTTTAACAGACTCTGCCTATGAAATTAATGAATGTTATTAAGGAATTTAATGTTCAGTTATGGATTTTTCCTATATTGTGCCATTAACCTGCACAAACAACATTCATCTTGTGTCTTCCTTACGCCAGGAGGTAGATGAATTGCATTCGCTGCACTTACCGTGGCACGTGTCTCCCTGCAGTCATGGTTTTTAGGCTTGATATGCTTAAGGAAGAAAGCTGCTCTGTGCAGGTGCTTGAAGTGCAGGATGTGTTACCACTACAATTTTTGCTCTGAAATATCATGTATTTAAAGAAGAAAAGAAAACCTGATTGCCAAGCCCAATTGTAGTTTATATTTTTCTAGCTGTGCAAGTCTGTAAATATATATAAAAAAAAAAGCATTGTAATATTTTGTACAAGAAAAACACTGGAAACAAAGGGAACTTTACAGAATCTTTTTTCACACCAAAATGCCCT
>JAVSBS010027516.1:21342-41714 GCA_033124195.1 Coracias cyanogaster
TAGGTAGAACAGGTTTGGAGTGCGTTAGGGTAGCCGACATATTTGGAGCATCCGGATGTTGAGTGTTTCAGCTCTGCTGTATACAGGATTAGTATTCCCGTAGATTGCTGTCTGGTTTGAATTGTGATCGCTGCATTCTTTGCTATGTTGTTGTACAGATCTGTTTAAAAAAAAAAAGTAACAACTTGGCATTAATATTGCAGTGGTGTTCTCTCTCAATTTTTTTTTTGTGCTCCTTTTTAGATTTCTATTACATATTTAAAATTTTGCTCAAGTAATTTAAGATGACTTAATACTCTTAAACACATGCCCTCTAATGTGTATCATTTTAGATGTATTGAGCTGGGATTTATCGCCGGCAGAGAAGGTACTTGCCAGGAAAATGTTGATGTAGTCGGTCCTGAGAAGTTTTTTTTCAGGTGGATTCAGGGACACCCTTACATCCTGTGAGCTAATACAAGAGCGTCACACATTTGGATAGTTGCCTACAAAAGCATTTGGTCCAATCCCTCTGATATGATACGGTTATATCCTTTTTTTGAGTTCTCTTCTATTCAGTGCTTATGATTTAATATTTGCAATAACGTCCAATGAAAACTGAATTTGGTAACTCAGCTAAATCTACAAAACATATATCCTCTTGGAATGTTTCTTTCCATTTCAATTAAAGCTCGAATTTTAAACCGTCTTAATCAAACTCTGATGACTAAGAGCCTTCATTTCCTGACCTCCTGTGATGTAGCGTTGGGAAGGGAGCTTGCCGGGATGAGCAGGTGAGGTAAGATCCCGACGGCTTCTCAGCAGATGCAGAAAGGTCAAGCTTCACACCTACTGGGGTTCCTCTTACTTCTGGCTGAAACTGGGTTTATTTTATGATGAAATACTTGTTAGAAAGCCTTGGTCCGAGCACGGATACTCAAGGCTGTTGAAACACATTTGTGGAATGAATTTACTCTGGACTTGGGACATCTCTTTTGTCACAGCTGGGTGTTGGAAAGGGAAAGCTGGGAGTCTGCTCCTATGGCGCAGGCTGTAAAATCCCTCTTTACAGTCTCCGTAAAGGTTTTTTTTTTTTTTGTTCAAGCCGAGCAGTGCAATGATGTGAATTGGTGTCCCGGGGAGCAGCTTGTCCTTGGCCTGGTGGTGGAGCACCTTGCAAACGGGAAAGTCCTTTGCAGCAGGATGAGTGGAAAGGAAGCGAAGGCAGGGGCTGGACTGACTGGCGGGGCTGCGTGAATCAAGTGTGAACTCAGGGCGCTGCCTCAGGTGTCCACATGCACTCCCTTGTTCAGAGTTCTGGATATGAGTCGTCTGAGCTTGAGGATTAAAACCACTCTCCTGGGTTCACTGCAGAATATACACACAACCTCTGGATGCTCTGGACTCACCCCAGTGCTGCTTGGGCAAGGGGTAGCTGAAGAATGAAACGTGGGGGAGCAGCAGGGTTAGAAGTTAGCAAAGTTTGAGAATGTCTTTTCTTCCTTCCCTGCTGTGGGGAGCTCCTGCTGTCAGCTCCCGTGTCCCTCATTTTCCTCTGGCTCTGCAACATGGAAATGTCCTCTTCCCTGTCTGTGCTGTAAGCTGCCTGGGGTTTTTTAAGCTGCAGTAAATAGAACATTTAGGGTGACATTAACCAAGCCAAGGAGGCGTTGGCAGGTAATGAATAGACATCCCTTCTTTCTTCAGAAGCGGGAGTCTCGGCCTGCACAGACACAATAACAGCTTCAGCAGTACCTGAGGGCTGTGGGGTTTCTGGTTTGGTTTTTCACATTCTGGACAAGGGTGAAGTGCTTTGCTGAGATGGGGAGGTGAATGGGGGCTGCTTGGAAAAGAGCAGATGTGGGAAACAGACCCACTATTTTGAAATGTGTGTCTAAGTCAACTAAAAAACTATGCTGCCCGGACCCCGACAGCAGGGGAAGAGGCACGGGGCATCAAAAGAGCAGGGAAGGTTGAAACAAGGGAGTTGTGTTTGCATCTTCCTTTGCAAGATGTGGGGGTGATGCTCTGTGCCCCATCAGCCCTCAAGAACGCAGCTGGGGTGGGTTTTGAAGGGGTTGTGCTGCTCGTGATACCATTTGTGTGTCCCCAAAGCCGCTCTGTTATTCTTGGCTGCCAACCTGAGGTTGAGCATACGTGCGTCGGAGCAAAGCCGTCCCTCAGGGTTTGACTGAAGCCGTTCAAAGGGGCTTTCCCCTTTGAAAAGTGGTAATTTTATTATGGGTAAAATGAATGAGGTCTCTGGAGATGCCTAATTTATAACTTCTGCCTGGAGAGCTTCCCGCCAGCAGCAAAGCTCCAGCGTTCTCTGGCCGAGCAGCCCCTGGCAGCTCAGACCACCCCTCTTTGGGCCCTTTCTCAGGATGAGAGCTGCTTCTTAGGAGGCTTCCTCCCCTCGCAGCCTCTGCTCCTCATCCTCCTGCCCTGGGCAGCAGAGCGGGAGCTTGGCCCTGGGGCAGGTGCCGCCTTCCCGAGCACCAGGGCAAAGCCCGGAGATGATTTTCCTTTGGCGCATCAACTCAGAGGCTGCTTAGTGAGGGACGAGGGGAGGAGCAAGGAGGGTGGTTTTGGAGCAGATGGAGAATAACGGTGGCCCTGTCTGACCCTGGCACTTGGAGCAGTTCAGCTCCTTTCTCACAGCCACGTGTGCAGCCCGCTCGCCCTGTGGCAGGGAGCCTGGCTACGCCTTCTGTGGTGGAAACTTCACTGGCACTAGCGTTTTTTTTTTTCTAAAAAGAAACTTCACTGGCACTAGTGGTTTTTTTTTCTAAAAAGAAAAAAAAATCAGATTCAAGCTTTGTTTTCAGGTTTTTTTTTTTTCTTTCTTTCTACTGCGTCACAGGTCCTGTCTCGGCGCCGTCCCCAGGCAGCCTGTGTGTCAGAAGCTGCTGGGCAAGAATTAAAAAAACACACCTTGCATTTAGTTTATTGCCTCTGGGGCTGTGTTTTGGCTTTGGCCACCTCTGCTTCCCCTTCCTTCCCCACCCTCTTCAAAAGCAAAACCGGCAACACTGTGAAGCAAGAGGAGAAAGTTCTGGCTGCTTCAGGCACGGGGGGATGATGGGGTAGAGTGTCAGGGCTGGGGCTTTTTGCCAGGGGAAATGGGAACACTCTTGTAGACCACAAGTGCCGGGTGCCCGGGTCGCAGGGCTGCCTGGCCCGTACCCCATCCAGCTGTCCAGGTAATTGGGTACAAAATTCGGGTCTCCTGCGGAGCGGTTTTGCCTTGACCCCCTCCCAGGTTCCAGCTGGCAGCAGCACAGGGAGCGGGAGCCAAGTGCTGCACGCGGCGTTGCACTTAACAGACAATATAAACTACCTCGGGTGAATTGGTGTGATGGCGTTTGGAGTCCGTTTGTCCTTCTGACCTTCACGACATCCTGTGGCAACATGTCCCACAACTTAATTATGTGTGGGTGAAAAAAGCGCTTCCTGTTTGTTTTCTAAATTGCCTGAAAGCATCCCTGGCTAATCCATCATCCTGATACTGCGGAAAGGTGAGTAATGGCCCTTGCTTTGGCTTGTCTGTGCTGCCGGCGAGCTTATAGACTTCTCTTGTCACCTATCTCTGTTCCAGGCTGGAGCATCAGAGGTCTATTTAGCCCCGCACTTGGGAGCTGGTGGGTACCGTCTGTCCTCCCTGACGCCCAGCCCTGGACCCGTCCTACCCCTGTGGTGCCTCGGCTGAGGTGAGCACCTGCCAGAAACTTTCCTCCCTTTGCTGAATCAAGAACATAGAAGAGCTGCTGCAGATTCCCAGGTGTGCGTTTTGGCCCTTAAACCCAGGGCTGGATGTTTGTGTCGGTATTCTCCATCCTCGTGGGGAGCAGGAGGCGGTGACGGGAGCTTTGCTGACTGCACTGAGGTTTCAACCCTCCCCTGAGAGGGGGGAGATGGGATCAAAGGGGCTCGCTGGTTTGTGCAGTTCGTGTCCCAGCTTCAAAACGCCATGTGTTGTGCATGTGGTGTTCTCTTTTTGTGCCTGAACTCCGCAGCTGGGATTCAAGAACACTGATGAGAAGTTTCATACTGCTTCAGGTGAGGCGCCCTCATTTCTGGAGAACAATGCTTTCAAAGTCATTGGTGGATCTGGGTTTCTCTCCAGTGTGTTGCCTGTGTCTGGAGTGTCTGTGGCTCTCCTGCGTGCACCTAAACCACTTCTGTTCCTCTCGAGAAATGCTCTTTCGTTTGTAGCTACAGATAGCAACATAAGCATCTCTTGGTTATAAAACCTTCCCCTGCTGAGCTCTGCATAGGACTGCAGGAGCAGCTGACCCTAAGGTTTGCTACAGACCTCTAGATGCTTGCTGGTAGCTAGTGCCCAGAGAAGGTGACAAAATCCCATTAGGAAATATGTTGGACCTTTCCCTCTTTTCCCACATGCTCGCAGGTCCTCATGCAGAGGGCAAGGAGCTGGCTGAGCTCTGGCCAGCCGCATTCTGACTCTGGACTCTGCCCTCCTGCAGGGACTCCTCTCCAGGAGATGGGTTTCTCCCTTTCCTTTGCTTGCTGCTGCCGCATGGTCCTCACCAGGCAGCGCAGAGCCTGGTGGTGCCTGGAGCTCTGCTGACTTGCGTCCTCTGCCAGTGACCCACGCGCGGCTCCCCTGTCCCCGCCATAAGGCAGCACGTGGAGTGAAAAGATGGGTGGGGGCCAGAGGGACCTTATCGCTCACAGGTGAGCAGAGAGAGGTCCCTCAGCTGCCCTGATGTATCTGCTGGTGCTTCCTGCTGCCCATGTTGTAGCCTCCTGTTCCTCCTCAGCTTTCCTGTCCCGGTCCAGAGGGGATGCTCGGGAGGCACGTCAAGGAACCCAGCCCTTCCTCAGGAGACACTTGTTCTCCACTGCAAAGATTTTTTGGTTGGAGCAGGAAAGAAATACTTTGGTTTCCTTGTCAAGTTCATGGCTCTAATTCTTCTATGATGTTTTTGAATGTTAAAATACAACCTCGCCACTCCCAGGGCAGGCAAGGTGGGCTCGCTTCTGTGGCGTGAAGCAGTGTGTTATATGGAGGTACAACGCGAGGAGCTGCGGTGTGAAGCGCTGCTGGTGTCCAGTCCTACCCCCCGACAGCTGCTGAGGTCAGAACAGCCACAAATGAGTGAGGAAAGAGCCACAGTGGAAAAAATTTGGTTTGGGGTTTTTTTTGGTACCTGCCCTGTCCCCCTCACACATCCCTCAGATCCCATTCCTTCCCCAGGAGACCACCAGCATTTAAAGCCAATATGAAGCGTTAGACTAGCAAAAGCAGAGTGAGCAAAGCTTTGGCTGTCCCGTCTTGGAGGGCTGGGAGCGAGTGGAGAGCAGCAGATGGCACTCGAGCATCAGCTGAGCGTCGCCAGCCCCGCAGCCAGCCTGGGTTATGGTGCTGAGCGGCTGCCCAGGCTCAGCCCTTGAAGGAAGACGTGTAATCCTGAGCCGTAAGATGCGTCTGTAGGACCTTGATTTACATGCTTTGGATGTTCCTCTCTGCTTGAAGGTCCAGATCGTATCTCTGCTTGTGCAGATTTGTCCTTACACAGTGTCTGGGCTTGAGACGATAAGGGAAAAGTGTTACTTTCCACTTGCGGAGACTGACCCCTCATTTGCTTGGATTTTCCCTGTGATTGTGGCGTGCCTTTCACGCAGAGCTCCCCGCTGCTCAGAAGCAAGAATTGTGGTTTTTTATTTTCCAATCAGATAGCTTTTTTTTTTTCCCCCTTAGCCAAAATGAAGTGAGCTCATAGTGCTCATGCTGAAAAATGGACTTGTAGGTGCAGATGCTGAAAAACACCATTCAGGGCTCAGCTTTTTAAAAAGAGGCACCAGCCGGACAGGTACGAATGAGTCAGGAAAAAAAATGTTCCTGTTGAGATGCTGCAGAGGCAGTGTTAGGAACATGTCTTTACTTTGCTTAATTAGCAATAAATTCAAACCTTATTTTCCTATTTCCAAGCCTATTTGTGTTTTAAAGACAGATCCCAGCCTGAGTGTACATCATTATTCTGACGTAGACAAAACCAGCACTTTCCGGAGCCTTATGAAGGTTGCCATATATCACAACCGTAATTTCACTTTGCTTTTTTAAGACCGAGCGAAACCAATTCAAACCTGTTCTTGCCACCAAGGGAGAAGGGAGTGAGGACGCACTGGGGCCAGGTTCTGCCTCTCCCGGTTCTCCTGTGGAGCCCCGTGCCTGGAGCAGCACCGAGAGCCGGGCAGGAGCTGCCGCCTGCGAGCCCAGCAGCGCGGGGCTGCCTGGGGGAAGGGATGGAAAGTTCTTCCTTAGGGACCTGTGGCCTCAGATGCCGCTGGTACAAAGCCATGTGGAGCCAGCGGTGCTGAGCTGGCTTATGCCGGCTGCTGCTCGGCCCAGGATTTGAAATGTGCGGTGTGTTGACGGTAACAGTGGTCGCTTTTGTATTTGGAAGTGTATCTTGGCTCCTGCTAAGAGCAGTGCGATCCCAGGGCCCTCTCCTTTTCCTTTTCTTCCTCCTCCCGAAGGCAGCGAGGGCCGGGTACTCTGCTCTGCTCAGCCAGACCCCGGGAGCTCTGTGTGAGCAGGCGCAGAGCGGGGCCAGCTGGAGGATAAACCATCCTGCTAAATAAGAAGTCTGGGCCTTGCACGGCTCTGAGTCAGAAATGGGGAACCTGTGGTGATGTTCATGTAGACACGTGTATTTGCGGGCTCTTTTTACCTCCCAGAGTGCTCTATGCTGCTCTGCTCTCCTGGAGTTTCTAATTTTCCTCCCTTAGTTGCCTTTGCTTAATGTAAACTTGATACCTGGGCTGTTGTGTGCCCAGTGATGCTTTTGAAGCCTCTGGGATAGGGGCTCACGGTGTGTGCTGGGCATGCCCGGGGTCTCCTGTCTGAAGAGCTTTGGCTCCTCTCGGTCTCGCAGGGGATGGTCCCTTGCAGGGCTGTCACTGCACCGCAGGGCTGCCAGTGTGCAGGGACAGATGAGCTTTCAAGCACACAGCCCCCACTTCAGACCACCCTGGTCCTCCTCCAGACCCTTGGGAGACTTGCCAGCAGCAGCTGTGATGGGACAGCACCTGCCAAGGTGTGTGGGACCCCGACAGCCACAGTCCACGCCTGGCTCTGCCATCACTTGGGTTTTGCCCTTGAGCAGGACACCTGGGGTGGCTTTGCCCAGGAACCATGAGGAGGCACTGGCCCTGGTGTCTGCTGAACATCCCAGCCTCAGGCCGTATGTTCCTGGATCCCCTTCCCTTGTTGAAAACGGGGAGAAAAAACCTACTTCTGAGCCCTCAGCTCTATTGTGTGCAAGATTCATAAAAATACATAGATTTTTGTTAGCGGCCTGACCTCCTGGGCAGTGCTCCTGCTCTGCGGTGAAGAGGTGCCCTCTTTCTTCCAGTTGTCTGACTCCTGGGTAACAGAAGGGCTAAATGCTTATTACTTTTTTGTAGCTTTTCCCAGTTACCAATCAAACGTGTCTGGTTTGGGGTTTTGTTTTGTTTCTTTGTTGCTGTGACTATGCAGGATGCTCTATCTCACTGTAATTACGGTTCCATCATTGTCTTGGCATGAAAACATCTGCTGTCTCCCTGCGATCTCCACTTCTCCTTTTTCTTTTGAGAATTTCATGGATCGTGATGACCTTCTATTTTCCATAACATCTCACGCATCTCAGTGTACACAGCTGTTTCTCTTGCGTTCCCCTGTCTCTCCATTTACCTCTTCTTTTCCTATCTGCATCTCCAATGCATTCGGAATTTCAGCTCATCTGCTTATCAAATCAATATCTCACTCGCCATCTCCTCTGCGTCGCAGCCGCTGTAAACACAGCACCTTTGCACCTAACCGCTCGGGCTGGTTCCTCCTCCCAGTGCAATCCATCTTCCAGCTTGTGTCTGAAGTCTTTGCTCTTCTCATTTAACATTTTAAAGTTAATTTTCTCGGCCTTTTTGTTTTGATCATGTTGTGCTGTCTGGGTTCGAGGTCCGTCTGTGCCACCGCTCCTCCCGAGCGGGTGGGCAGCACTGTGCTGCGGGATGGATGGAGGACGTGGCCGTTCAAGGGGAAGTCGCTGCTGGCTGCTAGTGACAAACTAGGGCAAAGTCAGGGGATGGCGAGGAGAGGAGATGTGCTGAGATGTGGGGCCAGAGGGAAGGGGCTGACACCACGCCGCAGAGCCTGTGCAGGGGCTGGAGAAATCTGGGTTCAAGGGCTGGTTTTGTGTGACCTTGTTTGAAGAGTGTGATGAACAGAGATACTTTGAATTTTATTCCATTCTGGAACCTTTTATTACCAGGACTTTACTGGTATGACTATTCTCTTAAAAAGTATTCATTAAAAGAAAAATCAGTTCTAATCCTACTGCCTTTGGACTAATAAAACTCTTGAGTGTGACAGGACCTTAAAACTCTTTGCTTTGCTTCTCTGAACAATGTGCGTCCCAGGTCTCTGCCTCTTGCTCCCATATCTCACCTGCTGCTCCAGATGGCAGGACCCCCCATCCCATTGCTCCTCCACACAGGACCCCCACGCCGCTGCTCCTTCTCCCAGCTCCTGGCACAGCAGCCACCCAGCCTGGCCCAGGGCACTAGAGGATGCTGCAGCAAAACTAATCCTGAGAATATGAAAGGTGCGCTTTTCTCTTTTTTTCCTTTCATTTTATTCACTCTCAACCCATGGTTTTCAGACATCTGAGCTAGGAATGTCCTCTTCTTGAAAGGTTTTGCAGAAGTTTGGCACCTGGGAGGTGTGACTGAGAAATGGCTCTTTATATGTTGACAGAGCAGCGAGGGGTTGGTAGAGAGCAGGAGGCAGGGTGGGGGTTAATGAATCATGCAATAACTTCTTAGATGGACGGAAATAACACTGTGCATACCTCACCGTTTCTTCCTCTTTCAGGAGGATAGCTGTTCATGCAGAGATGGCTTGCGGACTTTTTCATACAGATATGTACTAAACAGGGGTACGTGTATATAAGTGAGGCTGTAAAATCATCGCTTACGGGGTCTATTAATCTGTGGCTGTCAGAGTGCGCAATGACCACCTGATTTGGAAAGAAAAATGCTCCCATGAAGATACAAAGCAACGTGTTTGGGAAGGAGTCAGCACTCGGTGTCCTTGCCCAGGCAAAGCTGCCAGAGAATTACCGACGGTCTGGGAAAGTCCGGGCAAAGCCGACGGGCTGCTCGCGGGAAGGTGTGTCATGGGAGCAGTTGTACCATTTGAGGGTGGGATTTGGGTGATCAGCTCGAATCCTGAGAGGGTAATTTAACCAACTGCCCAACATCCTGCGGGAATCTTTGCTCCTTTCTTCTCGTGCAGGGCACTGGGTTAGGCACTCACAGCAGGCACAGGTGGGACCAGTCCTGCAAGCCCCAGATCTGGTTGGCAGCCAGGTTACCAGTGCAGTATCCAATGCGTCATCCTACCTTTGGTTTTGCTCTGGCTTTTTGCTCCTATGGAAGCAGATGCCTGTGTAGGACGGCTTGTGTGGATCCAGCTGGAATTCCATGTAAGCCGATGGAGCTACAGCAGCCTCTGCATGGAGGGATGCTGGGGTGCAGGTGACACCTCTGGTCTTTTGGAGGCTCCTCAGGAGGTGAACACCAACCAACGTGTCACACAGGATGCTGGTCAGCTTGCTGCCAAAACCAGGTATCTTCCACCAAACAAGTGCCGGAGGCGGTTCCTCCACGGCTGTGGAAGGTGTTTCTGAGGCAAACTGCTCGATGCCGCTGTGAAACGGGTGCAGTGACAGCAGGCACCTTTTGCCTCTGTAAAGGGAGAAATGCTGTAAGAAAGTGCAGCAGCCTGGCTCCAAAACAGGGCTCAGGTGCTGGGCCAGTGTTGATCTGGAATGGGCCAAACCAGAGCAAAACAAATGGAAATCGAGCAGGGAATAAACGTTACAGGAAATGATCTCCATCACTTAATGTACGCCAATGGCTTTGAAATAATTGGCTATTTCCTGGGCACATCCAGAGGAGCTAAACACTGTTCTCCCTGTTTCCTTTTGTGCACTTGTGGTCTCTGAGAGACCTGACCGTTCAGTTCTCCTTCCCCTTTTACCTCTCGAGTCCCCCGCTCCTCCAAATTTCTACCAGAGCTTGTATTTTTCCCCCAACAACATCTCCAAAGAACCACAAACATGTAATGTGTGTCCCAACGCTTGTATTTTAATAGCGTGAAGCAAACCACATCAGCACAGGCAATTTCACATTCAACACATTATTGCTATTTAAAGCGCAGAGGTATAAAAATGATTGGCAATCCAGCTCTCGCAGCAAGCGCGGGCTGCTGCCGCCTGCCAGATTGTGATTTTTTAATATCGGCTGCTCTGTGCAGTCGTTCCTTCACCTTTGACTTGCAGATTTCCCGGCGTCAAAATAGCAAAATCATTTTTGGTTGTAACAGGCACATTGCTTGCTGCTGAAAAGAAGTAATTACCATTAAATATAAACATGTACATACAGACACAGACAGGTCCGCCCGCTCAGGGCTGAGGGGCTGGTCGGGTTTTCCAGCTGAGCAACCTTCTGCATCTCCCCAACTTGGCAAATACCTTTTAGTTGAGGTTTTGGAGGGGCGGGAGGGGGGTGGAGGGGCAGGTGAGATCGTGTTTTGTCTCTCTGCTATTGTTGTGGAAGAGGGAGGGCGAGCAGGCTTCATCCCGGAGGTGGTGATACATGAGGGCTCGCGATTTTCTTTTCCTCAGGGCTGTAATAGAGATCTCTCTCCGAGCCGAAAGGTGTTGGTTGTGTCAGTGCTGCTTGCATAAATATGTTGCTCTGGGTTAATGCATAGTGTGATTAAAGATCAGACCTCTATGAGTTTCTGTTTAAGGCAACAGTGCTCTGGTTACGTTTTGAGTGGGAAGTGACAAAAAAATAGCCATTCTTACATGGAAACAAGACTTTGTCTTTACTGGAAATAATGGCCCTGGAGTTTTTTTATATATGCCATATAAAATCTAGTGAGCACAACACAGGCAGGTAGTCTTTTCTCCTGATGTTGTGTGCACTCCATGCCCTGCTGCTGGCTGTGCTGTAGCTGGTTGGATGGAGAATGGCAGGAACATCCTCCTCCTTGAGGAGCTTTGCAAGGAGCAGAAGAGCAGAGCTCACAGGGCACACCTCATCCTGCCTTGCTGCCATCATCTTCCTCAACAGACCCATGGTAAGGTGGAGGATGAGCTGGTTGTGGTGGCATGGTCCAGGCTGGGCAATGCTGCGGGGAAGTACCTCTCGCAGGGATGGGTTTGCTGAAGGTCGACAACATGGTGCAGGAGTAACAGGACTTCTGCCTCCTTTCCACCGCAGTAGGATCAAACCTCTGCCTGAAGCATGGTGTTGCTCCAGCCCCGGTGACTCTCCCAGGGAGTCCCTGCCTCCCACCCGTGGTTGCTGGCTGCCCAGCGGGGACGTCTGCTGCCGGCAGAGCTGGAACGGAGCTAACTCACTTAGCACAGTGACATTAAACAGCGGCCTTTCTCTTTTCTAAAAATACCTTGTCCCTCTTGCTCCCCACAAGCAGCGGAGGAGCCAGTGTGCTGAACCCGCTGGCGCCGGGGGGATTTACTCACCTGCTGCTGAAGCCCCATCCGGGCCCACGGCTCGCAGCTCCCAAACATCTCCCCATCCTGGGCCATGCTTGCCGGAGCTGTTCGTGCCATGGTTGGCAGTGTTGGGCTACACGAGTGGCTCCCACCCCTCACCCCAGGTTGCCTTTTCAGGGCTGGGCGAGCTCTTCCGCTGCGGGCCCCAGCACCTCTTCACATCGTGGTTCCAGTTGGTGGCTTAGTGCTGGTCGTGCTGGTCTTTGCGAAACCGATGGGCTGGCTCAGGGAAATCTTGGTGCAAATCTGCAGCTTGTGCAATGCCCTGGCAAAAGGCTGCCTTTGGAGGCGAGGGCAGGTCAGCCAGGGGGCCGGTGGCAGCACTTTGTCACCATATTTACACTTCTTCTGGCCCAATGTGAAGCATTTGGCTCTCCTCCACTGGCGGAAGGGATTAGCTACTTCATAACATCCAGACAAGATAATCTCTCCAATTTTGCCTGGAAGAAGTCCCTGACAAAAAGCAGCAAAGCTACAATAACACCAGATGAAACAGTAATTGGGTTTGCCTTCTTATTACTTTCTCAGCTACGTTTGTGTTGGTTTTAATTTTTTTCGTTGTTGTTGATCGTTGTATTGGCTCAAACCGCGGTGATACAAGGAGGGGAGCGACAAGGGGAGGGAGGAGTCGCTGTAAAACGTATTTAAAACTTCCCTGCATTTAAAAAAAGAGAAAAGACTTTAAAAGAGGTAAAGCTTTGGTAATTGTTACTGCCCATCACCTGCTCCTTCTAGCGACTGGTGTTAACAGTCATTCTTGTGTCAAACAGATGCTGGAGGCTGTCTCACGAGGACAACAGCCAGGGGAGGGACAACCTGTGGTCTCTGTGCGGTGCAGGAGCGCTTTGCTGCCCAAGGTGGGGAGTTTTGTACCACTCTGGCCAGCATCACTCTGCTGCTGCCTGCTCAACCTGCCCTCCAGAGGACAGCGAGCTGCGGGCCCGGGTCCTCATCTGTGGCAGCTCCTGGGTTTCCCTCGCTGGTCCATCCCCCTCTGCGATGGAGGACACTGTCTGCAATGGGTCTTAGAGATGCACTGTACTAAAATGAAAGCAAAATGGGTTAAAAGACAAAGAACTTGGGAAAAAACCCTCTCTCTTTAGCTTTTGGAGAAGTGTAGTCCTGCTGTATTTATCCCTCTGGCCACCAAGGAGGTGACTCGAACGCCATAAGCCACCCCTTGCTTTCTGGCAAAAAGCTTTGTGGGCTTTGTGCTGAGGGACACACCTCAGGAGGAGCACGTTTGAAGGGAAAGGTTCTGAAATTTGTCTCCAAAACAGTGTGAGGGGCTGCTGTGATTAAGCTTTCAAGTCGGATTTCTTCATCAGATTATATTTTTAGTCTGCTGAGTAGCTTTGTCGTTGCCTGTTTACCTGGATGAAGGTTTTATGAGAAAGCCCATGGACACATGGAAGCATGTGGAGAGCCCTTGGTGGTTGCGATGCTTCCTCCACACAGGCGAGGAAGAGTTTTCCAGTGAGAGAGAATCATGCCGGGGCTTGCTCCCAAAGAGAGGCCAGCGGCAGGAGCGGGGTCTGTCCCGTGTGGTCTGTGTTTATTTGGTGTCTATCAAAGCAGATGCAGAACAGAGCAGCCGTGCTGGGCTGTCCCTGGGCCAGCCCCATCACTGCTTGGTGAGAACTCCAGCAACATCTCTGCACTGGGGGAAGAGGGGAGAGGAGCAAAGCCTGGCAAGGGCCGAGGCTTTGGGGCGATGGTCGCCCTTCCCGTCTGCAGTGTCCCTCTGCCTGGCTATGGGCTCTCCTGCCCGTGCTGCCTGCTTAGGGCTGCTCCGGGGTGAGGGAGCGTCAGGCTGGGGAGATGTCCGTGGTGACTGGTGGGGAGCTCCCACACTGGGGCAGACCTGCTGATGACGAGGTGGAGGTCAGACATGACACTGATCTCTCTTGTTCCTCTGTCCTACAGGCACTGGCCGTCATGAGAAATATCCTACCGTGCCTGAGCTCAGGTTGCTGGGTTGTTCCAGATAACGAAAAAAAAGTCTGCTGGCTTAGACATGGAAACTGAGGCACGTGGGCTCAGACGATGCAACTGAACTCCTCCTGCGTCCTTTGCGTTCAGCATTTCCCAGCAGGTAACACCACTAAAGGCTTGAGATGGTCCATGGGAAACACAGCACAAGGAATTTGGCGTCTGGGTGGGGACTCTGGGTATAAATTAACCCTTGGCTTGTAAGTTTTTCTAGATCTTGGCTTCAACCTACTTTTGGCAGCTGGGGCTGGGGTGGGGGAGGCTGAGAAGGTTTGTGGGGCTGCAGTCCCTGCAATAGTTGTTCTTTGGATAAACTGTAGACATAACTCATATGGGCGGCCAGTACACGCAGTGTAGAATGTGAAGAAACTCTAGAGGGTTTCCCTTGGCTTCAGTTTGCTCCTAAAATCGTTTTCACCTGGCACGGTAAAGCCTGTGTGCCAGGAACGGCAGCTCTTCTCCAGAGACCTGAAAACGGTACCGCTGGTGCCAGCTGGGCACCCAAAAGGAAATAAAACGGTTTTGAAATAAACAGTGCAAGTTTCCAAAAGTTTCTCAAAATAATAAATTAAAATGTACTGGCTGTCCTGAACATGTTCTTGCTGGTGGACGTTGGGGTGGTGAGAGGCTAACGCCATGTGACGAGTAATGCATCACTGGAGCAATGCTGCTCTGATGATGCATTGCGCTAATACATCATGAGAGTGACAGAGCTTTAATGATGTATTACTCTAAAATGGCCTCAGCCAGGAAGAGCAAGTCCAGGAGACTCTCTCCACCCCAGCTAAGTATTGCCCAAATTTTGAAAGATTTTTTTTCTTTTCCTTGAAAGATCATTCCAATAAGATATAGCGTGATCAGTGGCTACGGAGCATCCTGGTGGGCCTCCAGGTGTGGCTCCCAAATGATGCAGGGATTTTGGTTTGGAAAGGTGAAGCTGAAATGCTCTCAAGCTCCAGCTAAGCAAATGTCACCTTCTGGAGTGCCGCCATGCGTGTAGCCTCAGCCTCCTCCAGCCACCTCACACCAACTCTGCTGGCAACACCAACACCTCGGGGCTGTGCAGGGCTGGGGGCTCAGCCCAGCGAGCCCCAACCCAGACAGCACCCGGTCCTGCAAAATCAGGCAGGCAATGTCACCTTCAGCAGATGTTTGCCAGTAGCACGTTATCCCACCAATATTTTAAGGATAGCATAAGAGGCTGCTGTCAATCTTGGCCTCCAAGCAAAACGTGTCATCCTTATTTCCTTTCTCTGCTCCGTATAATAGCCACACATATTTTTAAAGGGATTGTCCTGTGGATTCTTTTTTTTTATTTGTCATCTAGTATCAAAGCTCTAAAGGTCACATTTTTCAAGTTCTTCCCTTGGAGCTTCAAAGACTATGCATTTACTTTAAATGAAAAGAAAAAAAACAGCAATTTTAGAAAACCACTCCACACCCAGGGACTCAGGAAAGCTCTAAGTATCACCACCAAAGCTCAGTGCTCCCTGCTCAGCTTAAGAGCAGCTTGGTTTTGCTTAGCTGTAACCAGTCGTAAGTGTATTTATACTTAGAAACTGCACATTTGTAGCTGTCCCTGTTCAAAAACAAGTTACAAATGCATACTGAGGGTGGTGAGACACTGACACGGGTTGCCCAGGAAGCTGTGGATACTTCATCCCTGGAGGTGTTCAAGGCCAGGCTGGACAGGGCCTGGAGTAACCTGGTCTAGTGGGAGGTGTCCCTGCCATGGCAGGGGGTTGGAACGAGATGATGTCTGAGGTCCTTTCCAACACAAACCATTCTATGATAAGTGTTAAATCCCCACTTTTTATTTCAGTTAGTTACATGTACAACTAAGCCTGTGCCAGCCAGGTTTAAACAAATTTGGAGAAGCTTGCACAGAAAAGCCCATGGCTGGCCTGGGTCGAATCACTTTTGCTTCAGTAAGCGCAACGGCGCAGACCTGGCCTGAAGCTGATGCTTCAGCTCCTCGCACAGGACCCAGGAGCTGCCGGGCAGGACGGACGTGCGCTGCGCTGGGGTAAGCACACAGCCCTGTTTGGGTTGAGCTGGTTGGGGTGTGTGTTAATTGTGCCCAGGCTGTGGAAAAAACGGGTCTCGCCCAATCTGGCACAAAGTCTGCCAAGATACAGCCATGCCTACGTAGTGCTTTGAACTAACTCTAACTGGTTTTGGGTTTTTCTGAGGCATGGGGCATTTCTGATGCAACGCTGGGAGCTCTCAGCCTGGCTCACACAATTGTGGCTGGACGGATTGAAGATGGGTTTTAAAAACCTTTCTCTCCTGGGGTGAGGGCACCTGGGGTCCTAGGTCACGCCAGGCTCTGCACCCCCCATCAGCATGGGATGGCGAAGCGCTGCGGGCGGGATGGAGGGACGCAATCCCAGAGCTGTCGTGTTCAGCCAGAACACACGGCAGGACGTCTGTGCCAGTTTGGTCTGGCTGTGTGCCACCGCCAGGAGAACACACGATGCCTCATCTGGCACCACGTTAGAGGGGAGAGAGACGATGCCCGATCCAGCCGAGAGCCTTCACTATGAAATTAACCCATCAAAGTAATTTGAATAAGTTTGAAGTGGCAGAGTGACTTTATTACAGGGCAGGGCTCCACGTGTGATCACAGCATTTCTGAATTTAGTATCTGGAGTCTGAAAAGCAGGTTTGCTGTGTTGTCAGCTGTGACTTGCACAGGCTTTTATACATGTTTAAGTGTCAATATTAAACCACTCTGCGCAGGTGGAGGATGCAGGAAGAGAAATGAAGGACCCAGAGCTCTGGATCCGACTCAGAAGGACCAAGGGGAGCATTATTATCGGTCTTGTCATCGCAAATCTCTTTTGGATTTTACTTTCCTGACAAAGCCTGTTCAAGTTATTTGCATAGCTTGATTTTAAAATCGATGAATACTCCAGCTGAACTTTGGCCAAGAAGGGACAGGTATGTCAGGATCAGTTGCTTAATTATGTTTACACCTAAATTGCTGCTGTAGACCTTGACTTCCTCGAAAGTGATTTTCCTGTGCTCTTTAATTTCATAGAACAATATGAAAGACATGACTCTCCATGAAACTACTCTCCTAACACAGCAGAGACTCCACAGCGTTTGCAGCCTTTGTTTTTTATCACAAGAAGTCTCAGGGGAGGTTCAAGGTAGGATCCTTGCCATCTCGGCTCAGCAATCACAGAAAGCCAAATAAATAAAGCAGGAAGTCAACAAAGCCCTGATTCAGCAAAGGCACAAGCACAGGTTCAGCATTAACCTCTGCTTAAGGTGATTTGGAACAAAAGAGTTAATCTCATGGCTGCCCAAAGGTCAGACCAGGAATCCAGTACCTTGACAGTTGGTGCATCAGTGTTTTAAATCCAAGGGAAGAAGGATGATTAAAGATGAGGAATTTCTTAAATATGGGAAAAGAATGCTTCCTGGTATGAGGACATTTCTCGGTAGTAACTCAAGTAACTGTTTTTGTTCCATGGCCAGACGCGGTGGTCCAGCATGATTTTGGCCAACGCACCGATGCCCTGAGGGAGGATGACATCCAGCAGCATGTGCGGATGGACAAGTCTAGTTGAGGCTGCTGTGAGGGCCCAGCAACTCCTTCTCACTCGCATCTCCTCTCCGGGCTCCGAGCTGGGATGCTGGAGATCCCTGGGCAGGGCAGTGAGGGTCTGGAGAACATGGTGGTGTGTTGGAGCAGCCCAGCGATGGGCCACCAGCGCTTCCCCAGCTCAGCAGGCACTGCCATCATCCATACCCAGCGCGAACACGCTGACGAAGCCTCTTGGATGTGAGAAGGACTGCGGATAGTTGGTAAGGATCAACGTGGATCAAAATACCTTCCCAGGTGAGGGGTCCAGAGACCTGCCTGTTCTAGGTGGAGTGGTTTCACTGGGTGGCAGGTTGGAGCAGAGGGAGGCAGCGGAGGATGCCTTCTGCAGGCAGTGGGTTTGCAGTTTAGATGTCTGTGACATCCCACGAGGAGGAATCGTGATGCTCTCCGAGCCCAAAATCTGCTCGACCTCATGGGTGCAGTGGTGCGCAGGGTTGGGCCGGGTGTTGGTGGCCATGGCTCCTGTGAGCCCAGCGCAGCGGGCAGACACCAGCCTTGTCTCTCCTGAGCTCTTCATGCTTATCTGATCTGCACCTCTGTAGTGATGCGGTTAGAATTAAATTATGGTGTTTTAATGTAGTTACAGCTACATTTACCGGGCACATTTCTTCCTGGCGTACAATGCTGGAATTTAAGATACGGCCAGAGGCTGCATATGACTTCTTGTCTCCTGGGCTTCCCACGTGCCGTGCCAGGCCCTGGTCGGAAAGGCACACTTAGGAGTTCCATTCACACCTGCTGCTGGGAAGCCAGTGAATTACATTAATGGTAAATCCAGGATGGGGGGACGAAGGAATTTTGGTAACAGCAACCGTATTTGGTGAGCGAGGCTCCTGCCTGCACGAGGCCACACCGTGATGCTCTAACGGGGCCGATGGCAGCTGAGGACACAGCCCCTGGCACAGAGCAGTTCGCACAGTTGGGGCTGGGGCCCTTTCTTATCCTTGCCTTTCAGCTGTAGGAAAATGCCTTCAAAGGTGCACAGATGAGCTGTTGATCTTTAGCCAATATGCGCCGCTCGTGTGACTATGACAATCTTCCACCCGTTGAAGATCTGTGCTGAGATAGTCTAAAGCTTCACGGAAACTTTCTTGCTTGTGTCTCCTTTGATGTGATCTTAGGGGTCATAGAATTTGCTGTATCGGCAACAAGAATTACTTTGATTAACTGGGGAGAAGTAAATAAACTGGTTAACTCTCTGAAGTCAGGCAGGAAACAGCAGAAGTTGCTGCTTTTGCCATTTCCAGTGTGCCAGAGGTACAGGAATGCCAAGATTTCAGACTGGGACCTTTGGCCAGAGAAGCGTATGGCTCAGACAGCTAAAGGGACAAAATACCCCAGGCAGAGCAGTGGCCACCACAGTGGCCATCCTCTGGGTGAGGAGACGTGGTGGGACGTGTCCTCTATGTGCTCCCGACAGCCAGGCAAATCTGAAAAACTCCTTGTTCTCCCCATTAGATCAGCCAGTGAACGCAGATGCTTTGGGACGTAACTGAGCAACAGAGATGATCTGCAGAGCAATTAACCCTGTGGAATGAACGGTTCCCTTTACCTTGGGCCTCATCACATATGGCGTCCCATCCTTGAGCCTCGCCAGGTCGCGTGGTGTGTCCGGATCTCGTACCGGGCTCCCCCGGATCGTCCCTGTTAGTGGGGCTGATCTCACACAACCGTGGGGATCCCCACCATCGACAGGGAGTGGGCTTTGCCTATCAGCCTTTCAGGGGGGGTTTCACCAATTTTCGTCTGCCTGTTGGAAATTCACAGTGACGACACTCCAGGGAGTGACTTGTTTTTCCCACCCCTGATTCAGACTTCTGAGTTTTAAGTGCATATGCCTATAAAACTGTGCGTTCGTATTTATACAGATACTGCCAGTGCACGTTTTGCAGTAATTCTCCTTGGATGCTCTTGCTTTCTCCTGCAGTCAATTTTTTTGAATGACATGGAACTGATAATGAATGTGGTTTCAGTACCAAATGATCGGGCTGGCTTGTCTCATTCCACCTCTCCTGGTTTTGAGCAAGAATGTGAGGACTTGCTGTGTCTATTTTAGATTCCATCATGAAAGGAATAATTGAGATTGAGATTCTTAGTCACTCAATGCAGAAGGTCAGGGAATTAATGCTGTGTTACATCCAGACCATTCATTTACTGTGCCTCCTTTTTTTTCTTTTTTTTTTCCCTTAACTGTCTGTAGGGGAAAACAAATGTGCCACAGAGAAGGTAACACATCTTCAATGCTGCGCACATCCCCAGCCTCTGATAATACACACTGTTTATCTTTATTTTGGGGGTGTTCCAGGGTAGTTTTATCATCATAATTGATTAGTGGCAACATGTAAAAAAAATCCGGGAGTAACAGGAAGAAATGATTCCAGCGAATCCATTGACTCGGTTGTAGCATTGATCTACCTCTGGGAATTATTTATAAGAGAAGATTCATAGTTAATAATATTAGTTTGGACTTCTGGAACAGTTTATCAGAGCATCTTAGAGGCCTTTGGTAAGAATTAATCAGGTAGAAAAATAAGGTAGACAGCCTCGTTTTGGGAAAGGGAAGGCAATAGGATTGCTGGCATGACTCTAGCCAAGAGCATTCGTGTCCCCAAAACCACGTCTCCCCACAGTGCAACACTGGCAAGAGGTGGTGGCATCTTGCTGCCAAACAGCGCGAGAGGCAACTCAAGAATTTGCTCAACTATTTCTAAGCACAGAAATGGATGACTGAATTTCCAGCTGCTGCCAACTGGCGTGATTAAGGAAAGGTCCTTGAAAAAAATCCACCCTAAACCCCTCCAAGAGACAAAGGAAAGGTGTCTGTGAGATGGTCACCTGAGCAGGTGATCGAGCAGGGAGAGCTGCAGAGGGACAAAACAAAAACCTCTTCTTCCCCTGCCTCTGCTCCCCATTTTGTTTTTGTTTTTAACTTAATTGATCTGTAACCTGCAATCCTACCCGCAGGAGAAATGACACATCTGAAAAAAGCAGGAGGATTTGTTTAAAGCATTCTCCTTGGGTTTTTCAGTGTATATATATAGAATTGCCTGGAAGTAGTAAATAGAATTAAACACTGTAGTTCTGAAAAACAAAACTCTCAGGGCTGTCTGTCGATTTCAAAGCTGACGAAAACAAAGCAGGCTTTGAAATCTTTCCTCACAGCGCTTGGGGGGGGGGGGGGCTCGGCG
>JAVSBS010027518.1:0-16041 GCA_033124195.1 Coracias cyanogaster
GGGACATCTGAAACCAGAGCGGGTTGCTCAGAGCCCCAGCCAACCTCACCTGCAATGATTTGAGGGATGGGGCAGCCACCACCTCTCTGGGCAACCTAGGCCAGGCTCTCACCAGCCCCATTGTAAAACATTTTGTCCTTCTTTCGAGTCTCAATCTCCCTCTTTTAGTTTAAAAACATCCCGCCTTGTCCTTTCCCAACAGGCCCTGCTAAAAAGTCTGTTCCCAGCTTTCTGACAGGCCCCTCTAAGTACTGAAAGGCAGTAAGAAGGTCCGCCTGGAGCTTTCTCTTCTCCAGGCTGAACAACCCCAGCTCTCCCAGCCTCTCTTCATTTTGACCCTGAGCTGCCAGCTTGCCCTTTCAGCATGTCTGTGGACAGCGCAGGACCAGGAAGCAGCACCCTGCACGTCCTGCTCTGTACCACACCACACAGTGTCTGAGGTGGTGGCCATCAACTCAGCAGCACCCAAGGTGGTGGCCAGGAAGCAGAAGTGTGTCAGGAGACACACTGCGCCCCAGCGCCTAGCACGGGGTCTCTGGGCCACCCACCTTGGTGAACCAGAGAAAATCCTGCATGAGCAGGCAGGAGTAGGTGTCATCAATCTCCACCACGGGGATCTGGTCTTCATGGGTCACCAGGATGTTGTCGTCCTTGTAGAAGATGGCTGTCAGGTAGAGGCCCCTGCACAGCGGGGAAGACAGACATCAGTGTCACCCCCAGCTGCCAGCTTTATTTCTCAAAGGGTCTCTCTCCCATGGACAAGGGAGATGTCCTGTCCCAGGACTCAGGCAGTTCCTCTCCAACAGCTTGTGGCAGAAGAGGCACACAGCCAGTACAGGAGCAGGAGCCCAAGACTGTTAGCAAGGTGAGCCTTGATGATGCCATGGTCAATGTCCTGGCCAGCACAAGGGAGGACAATGGGGCCAGGCCTGTGCAGGAGACACACTGGGGTGCTTGGGAGCCAAGTGTGAAGATGGGTGGTGGGAGGGTGGTGGAGCCTACAGGAGGGTGTTGGCTGATTCTTGGAGATGGTGCAGGGATCTGGTACAGGTGCAGTTTGACCAGCCCAAATGAAAACACCAAGGAGAAACGTTTGATTTCTGGGCAATGGGACACATGTCCACAGACACCACCAGCTTGCTCCAGGCAAGAACCCACCTCTGAGCGCCCCCAGTCCCCAGCTTGCACACACAGCTCCTGGCTGCACCCAGGTTGGGCAGGTCTATGTCTTCCCTGGGAGAGGGGCTCACCACCACTCCCGCACACCAGCCCCTCACCGCTTCAGCGTCTTGAGAAACTTGCTGCCAGGGTGGAAGAGGTGCTTGAGGCTCTTGGAGACCGAGTGCTTCCTGCTCTGGGGCTGGTTCTTGCATGGCTCTGGGGAGCAGAGAGCAGAGGATGTTGCAGCAGATGACAAGGTGCACTGGCAGCCGGCAGCACAGCACGCCAACCCAGTGGGAAGGCTCTGCCAAAGTTTTCACTGCCTGGGCTCTCTCCCTGCTATCTTCATCCATGGCACAAACCTACTCCTGGTACCATCCCAGCCCCCTGGACCACACCACAACCCCAGGGGGCCCAGCTGTATCCCCCACCCCAGCCTCTCAGCCACACTGTGCCATGCACTCACCGTGGCAGACACAGTGCTGGTGGACGGTCTTCACCTGGCCCAGCAGATGGTCCAGAGCTTCAGCTTGTCCCCTTCGCCGTGGGGCCCGGCCATCGTACTCCCGCCAGTCTGTAGAGGACACGCTAGCATCACCTCTGGCACCCTGGGGCCAGGAGGAAAAAGGGGCTCCCATCCTCTCCTCTCCATGGCACCTCCTGGCACCCCACCCAGGTGTCTCACAGGATAGCATGGCAGCAGGAGTGGGTGCTGGGCACCTTGGGGCAAGCTGGGCTTTGGGAGATCTCCAGTTTCGTGCCACTCTTCCCAGGAGCACCCCAGCCCTGCGCAGCACCCACAGCCACCAGCCACCCTGCAGCACTGCAGTGGACAGGGCAGAGCGACATAACAAGCTCGCGTCTGTTGCTGCCGCACTTTGCTGGCCTTAAAAAGAAAATTCTTTACAGCGTCTTCCTCCAGGACTTCCCTGGAGCGGCAGCTCTGTCTGGGAGAGTGCTGAGAGCTGGGCTCACCTCAGCAAACACAAAAATAAGCTCCTCTGCCAGCAAGTCAGGGACCTGCCGGCGCTTCTACGTTAGCTTTACATTAATTGCTTTAAACACCCCCCATGTCCTGCCTGCTGCTGTTTTCCATGGAAAGTTCAGCTCTGTTAACTTTGGCTGGGGCTCGCCACTATTTTTAGGAGCTTTCAAAACACCCAGGGAGGTGCCTGACTATACTCTGCCGGGCCAGGGAGGGATCTTTGCTGAAGGGAGAAATATTAAGGGAGGTAAAAATAAATAAAACCCACTTGTGCCTGATACACTTCAGCTGCACTCTGTATCAATGGATCTTGGTCACAGGAAACGTCACCCGATGGCAAAGGGGCTTTAAAGCGGGTGCCAGCACAACTGACACCCGCTGCCAGGACAGGGTGAAGCCAGGGCAGCGCAGTGCATGGGTTGGCTTCCTATACACATTCATATATGTGCAAATGTACCTTTGTATCTCTCCATACTGTTGTATCTGCAGCTAGAGCCATGCATGGTGTTTGCACAACTCAACCCATAATTCGCAGCTCACATGCAGCAGCACCATGCCTGCTCCGCCGCTTCTAGTGAGAGCAGTGGCAGGGACCTGCTTGTCAGGATGGGCTCAGCCTCCCCAGGTGCACATGGGGCTGCTTCTCACACATCCAATGGTGCTGATCCCGAAGGACCACCTTCCCAACTCAGGACCAGAGGTGAAGGGCAGGGGACATCTTGGAATCTGCTTATCTTTGAACTTCATCCTTTGTGGCTGTTCCTTCCAGTCCAGTCATAGAATCACAGAATTGTTTTGGTTGGAAGAGACCTTAAAGATCGTTGAATCCAACCACTGGCAGGTCACTACTAAACCATGTCCCTCAGCACCACATCTGATCCTGCTCCAGCAGGGGATTGGACTAGATGATCTTTCAAGGTCCCTTCCAACTCCTAACATTCTGTGGTTCTGTGATCTCCATGGCTTTGAAACCCCTCCAGGGATGGGGACTCTACCACCGCCCAGTTCAGCCCTGGCTTGTCTCCACCAGTGCCCTGGGGAGCCTTGTGTGACATTGGGTGGCTTTTTCTGCCCTGGTGGTAGCATGAGGAGGCGAGTGCTGACAGCCTAGAGCTGGTTGCCAGGGGAGTTTGTGATCCCATCCCAGTTCGGTGACAAGGAATGCAGATCCCTGGGGCTGGGCTGCATGGGCACGAGCGTGTGGTGGCACAGGGAGGGCTGCCTGGCCTGAGACCCCAAATGCTGCCTCTGCTCCGAGGTCCACCAGACACCATCCCTACAGTGAAAGGGACCCTCAGATGGCACAGGGAGCTGCTGCCTCCCCCCATCCATCCCACAGCTGGTGTTGGCTCCCATGGGCATTCCCAGTGGTACTTACTGGAAGGGATCGCAAAAGGGGGCACAGAGGCTTGCGGGGGACCCCAGCCCTTCATGTTGTAGGCAGACACCTGGACGTAGTAAGCTGTGCCCTGTGAGGAGGGAAGCCACACTCAGCGCACCGGCACCTCTCCCAGCTTGGCACGCGAGGGAAGGAGGATCCCCCCAGTCCAGTACACCAGTGCAACCAAACTGGGAGCCCACAGTCCAGGTCACCAGTTCTGACCTCCCCCAGTTGTACAAAGCTCTTGTTATCAGACACTAGAGAATCCCCACAGCCCAGGTGGGTGGTTTGAGGGGGAAGCTCTCCTTGCCCGGAGCTGCTCCAAGGACATGGGGCTTCCGCAGCCTAGAGGGTCAGGGCGCTGCCTTCCCACTGGGACAAGCAAGGATCCAGCCTCTGGAGACAGGGAGCTGGCCCAGCGCTGTCAAGGGCTTGTGGCACAGCGACAGTGATTAAAGGCCTCTGATTAAAGCTCAGTCAAGCTGCCAAATGTTGCAAGGTCTCCAGGCACTCATGAAGGCGGACAGGAGCCTGTGAAGCAGCTCTGAAAGCATGATTGATGGGCTCGGGCTAGCTCCACCGCTCCGGGCTCCATTCAAACCCTGTCCTGCCACACACCAGGGCAGCTCTCCTGCCCTGAGAGTGGCTCCAGGGCTCTGGCATCGCTGCATTGGCTAAGCCCACCTAACCACATCAAGAGCTTTGCCAGTCCTTGAGCTGGTGGCATCTGTCTACCCCAAGCCTTTGGCACTGTGCCTCCTTGGTAAGGGCTACCCCATCCATCCCAGCTTCTCCCCATGTTCCTACCCCAAGCTCCATCCCACCCTGGTCCCCATCCCGCAGCTGGAGGGCAGCCCCCAGGGAGGGGACAGCTGCCAGGCAGCGTGGCCCCTGCAGTTCTCAGGGAGATAAAACAGCAGGGAGCCCCAGCCCCTGCCAGCCCGTGACCTTGTGAGCCCCTGGAGGTGGAGACGGGGCTGGTCCCCCCATCTCCAGTGTGCTGGTGCGAGGGGTTGATCTGTGCAGGTGGCAGAGGAACGAGCTGTTGATTTATTGCCCAGGAGGAGCATGGGTGGAGATGGGAGTGGGGTGAGGGAAAGAGGATAAATCAGGCACTGGGTGAATGGGCCCATTCTGCCTTTCCCCTAGGAGTCCCTGGGCACCCCGTGTGGAGGTTTTCCCATTGCCAGGGCAGCTGTGGCTGTGTGGGGATGGACAGATGCCTCTCCCAGCCCCACATTCTTAGCTCTGCACCATGGCACAATCCTCTTCCTCCTGCTCAAAATGATGCCCTGTCCCCTCCCAGCATCAGCTGCAGGGAATGACCCCATGGTTGCACCATGGCCAGCAGCTCTTCCTGGCCATGGGCATTCTCCCCACAATCCGGACCCCCAACGGGGCACGCCGAGAGCTCACCGACACCAGCCCCTGGATGGTGAAGTGCAGGTTCTTCAGCTTGTCGATCACGGCCTCCCCCACTGGTGGTGAGAAGGTTGGGGAGCAGCTCCACTCCACTGAAAGGAGACAGACCCCAAGATGCCACATGGCCTCTGTGCAGGGATGGGCTACCAGAGCTAGCTGATGCCCGTCAGGGCTAGCAGCTGCAGAGGGACTGCAGGCAGCACCAGAGCTGGGGACGGCACAGGGAGCTGCGGTCCTCTTCACCAAGCCACATCAGATAGGGTCAGCACCCTCAAGCAATGGGTCAGGGTTTGGGGATGGAGGAAGTTCTCCCAGAACCCCAAAAAATCTGGTTGAAGTGGGTGAGGGGCACAGGAGAGGCAGGATGGCAAAGCTCTGCAGCATGCAGGACAAGGCAGGGGGCAACCAAGCAGCACTCCGAGCTTTGCCATGGTGCAGGAGGGTGGTTTAGTCCAGCTCAGGCCGTTTGGGTGGCAGCCAGGTGGTATCACAGTGTGCAGCCCTGGCTTCTCCATGCCCAAGCACAAAGGCAGCTCGGCAACACCACCCATGCCCTGGCAGGCTGGTGTGGTGTGCACAGGGCGAGCAGCCCAGCACATTCCCCTGGCACACCCAAGGTGCTTGTCATGGCTACATGTCTCCTGTGCTGCTGTGGGGACCCCGGTCATTACCTTTGTACTTGGTCACGACAGCTGAGTTGACACTCAGGGGCTCCCAGAAGGTCACTTGCACTGAGGAGCTGCTAGCCACAGAGAGGTGGACATTGGTGGGGGCATCTGGCACTCCTGGGGACAGAGAGCGCAGGGACCACTGCATTGAGGACGGTCACTCTGAACCCCTCAGTGTCCCTCCTGGCACCCAGGGACACGTTCCTGGAGCGCTTGCCCCCTCGTGCACCCATACAGCCAGCCCCGGCTACAGGGTGCAGGGACCCCCTGATGGGTGCTGGTGCAGCCCCAAACCTGGACTATGCACAGCTCCGCTCCTTCTGCCCCCCAGGCCCTCCTGTAGGCACTCACGGGCATGCTCAAACCCTGCCTTCATCCGCTTGTAAAGCCGGTATCTCCACTCCCAGGCCTTGAGCTGCTTCTCCTTCTCAGAGCAGTCAGTGTTGGGCGCCTCGTTGACCACCTGCGCCGTCAGCTCATTGACGCGCTGCTCCGCTTCCTGCACAAGCGTGGAGAGGTGCAGCGATCGGCTTTCCAGGCTCACAACTGTGGGAGGGCAGCAGGAGGAGCAAAGAGAAGGTGGTTAGGACAAACCCAGCCTCTGCTGGCACCAAGTCCACACCCCAAGACCTCACCCTCCTCTCCATGTCCTGCTCCTGAGCTCCACCCAAGTACATGGCTCCACTTGAGCCCATGCTACAACCTGCACCAGCTTCCCAGAGCTCAGTGACCATCTCCCCACCCAGACCCCACTCCACCTGATGTCCTGCTCCACCAAGCTGGAGACCCAGGTGACAGGCATGGCATGGTTCCCCCACACCAACTCACAGTGTGGGCTCTCCTTTGCTCCCGCCTGCAGCAAGGCCCTAGCGATGGGAGCATTGTTAGTCATGATGGCAATGTCCAGAGGCAGTAGCCCCTCACTGTTGGGGGTGTTGAGGTCCAGCTCCTCAGGGCTGTACTGCTTCAGCAGCTCATGCACCCTGTCTAGGTCCTGCAGCTCCACGGCCTCGAAGAGTGCAGCATTGCTCTGGAACTGGGTGGAAGGAGAAACGCAGGTTGGATGAGCATAGGGCACCCTCCTTGACCTCACCAAGCACCCCAGTCCCTCACTAGCACCCCACAAACCCAAACAGGGAAGGCTGCCCTGGTCCCAGGAGCTTGGGAGCATCAACTCTTTGCAGACACAACTGGATGATGCTGAGGACTCTCGGGCTTCCACCCAGGTGACAGCATCACCCACACATGGACCCTCCATCCCCATCTTCCCAGCCACAGCAGGGCTGGACAGAGCCATGGGCACTGACCAGGTAGGTCTTGCGGAGCTTCTCCTTCTCGCCCCGTCCTGCCAGGCTGCCCTCGTCGAAGGATGTGTAGTTGACACGGAATTTCCCTGACAGGTTTCGGTAGAGCCTCTTGGCCGCATTTGGCGAGGAAGGGCCTGGTGGCTTCCTGGCCTGTGCCAGCTGCAGGTCCCGCATCTGCTGTGTCATTTTAGGGGAGGATGACCTGGGAAAGGGCAAGGAGGTGGGGAAATGAGGCATGGAGGACGGGCCAGAAAGGCCCAGGCACATCTGCAGTGTTGGGACCGGACTATGACTCAGGAGATGGAGCAATGCCTGGGCAGCACCGAGGATGCCAGTGCCAGCAAAGTCCTCATCCATCTGTTATCAGCTAAGGCCAGTCCGTTCCTTCTCCTTATCACTGCTGCTGGCCCCGCAGGGGTCCTGAGATGCTTTTACAAACCCTGCAGGTGAGACATTTCCTTCCAGACCCAAGGGCCAGTCTGGCCCCATACTGCCCTTGAGCTGGGGTGTCCCAAGCAACCTCAGGCTGCTCAGCTCTGCAACATGCCCCCATCCACCATGTTGGGGAAGTCACAGAACCATAGAATGGTTTGGGTTGGAAGGAACCTTCGAGATCATCCAGTTCCAACCCCCCTGCCATGGGCAGGGACATCTCCCAGTAGACCAGGTTGCACAAAGACCCGTCCAACCTGGTCTTGAACACACCCAGTGTTGGGGCATCTACAACCTCCCTGAGCAACCTGTGCCAGTGTCTCACCACCCTCGGAGTGAAAAACTTCGTCCTAATTTCTAATCCAAATTTACCCTCTTCCAGTTTGAAGCTACAAACTGCTGTACTATCACTACAAGCCTTCGTAAAAAGTCCCTCCCCAATCTCTCCTTACGCCCAGTCTCCACCATCCACCTCCTCCAGAGATGTGCTACCCCATCCAGGGCTGCCCAGACCCCCTCAGGCAGTGGGGGCTGCAGGCAATGACATCTCACCAGCCCTGTGCTGCCCACCATGCAGCTGGCTTGGGACAGCCTGTGCCCCCTCTCCACATCCATCCTCCCGGGAGGAACCCACCTCCTGCGCTTTTCACTGTCACTCAGCCCTCTTTGGTATGTAACTTTCCTCAGGGTCTTTATTCCAGCAAAAGGCACCTTCTGAAAGCGAAGTGACAGCAGGGAATAGACAAAAGACCATTTCTAATGGCACCAAGACAACTGCAGGTCCCACTGGGGACTAGGGACCCCCAGTCGCCTCCTCACCAGCAGACACAGCTGCTCCTCACCTTCTCCATCCACAGTGATTAAGCTACAAATTTTTTTCTCCACTCTGATTTTGATTTCTTTTAAATAGCCATGAAAAAAAGTACAAATCACTAGGAAAGCTGGTGTCTTTTCCTGGCTTCACAGAATGGGAGCTGCCCCTCTCCCTGCAGCCGTGACCCTCCTGTCCCTACCCAGCTCTCATCCCTGCCGGGCAAAGTCCCTCATTTCAGCGTGTGCGTGGCCTCGCTGCTGCATGGGGCTTTTGCCCATGAGTCATCTCTGACAGCACCAAGGGCTTTCACTGGCGTCAAGTATCTGATCCCCGTCTTGCCGTAGCCCATGGCACTGTTCCCAGGAAAGGAGCAACATGTCTGAAGAGCATGTAGTGCAACCACGCTTAACACAGTTTCCCTCTGTTTTGACCTCATGCCCCTGTGTATAAGGTCAGATATTTAGGGGCAAGGTCTTCCCCATATCACTTCATTGGTCAAATATCAAACACGGGGTAAGTGTGATAAAAACCACGACAGTTGCCTAGAAGATCATGCCAAAATGCTACCGCGAGGTTGTGCCTATGATGATGATGATGTTTATAAAGCCATCATCAGGAGGCAGGATATGAATAACAACCTTGCAATGTGCTCTTCATCATCTTGATTTCAGATTAGGTGCAGTGGGCTGCTGGCAGCCTTAAATGATTTTCCCTTTTATTACTGTGATATTTAAAAGCGGAAAATGGTGGGGAGGTTGGCTTCTGCCAATCACTCCTCTCACTGGCTTCAGCCTACAGATTTAGAGGTCTTGAGTGTGGTCTAAGCCATGGTGTCAAGCTGCTGCCCTGGATTCCTCCAGGGATGGGCATTACCTGAACATAGAGCTTTATGGACCATACAGACAGTGAACACCAGCCACATGAGCTTCAGGTGGCAAGACAACCCCGAAGCAACCATGCAGGGGGTGGTGAGATAAGATTGGTGCAGAAAGGTCCAGCTGGTTCTGGTGGGGAGGAAGGGAAGCAGCTCTCCACCAGGAGAGCAACACCACAGGGGGAAAGACCTGCACAACACAGGGAATGGCGGGAGAACCAGTCCTGGGCTCACTCAGATCTACCAGGCTCTGGACAGAGTCCTCAGCTGTGGCAGCCTGAGCACGGATTTCATCATGGGCATGAAGAGCTCCTGGAACTGCCACTACTGACAGCTCCTCATGCCAAGGGCTCCACACACAGCACATACAAGCCTCTACAGATGGCACACCCCATATATCAAAGGAGCAGAAAAGCATCACACAGCTCTACCATGACTCGTGGACAGAAATTAAGAGCCATGCCTGTGCCTGTGCAGGCAGGTTACTCTGACAGCAAGAGGCAACCAGGAAGGCAAGCCCTGACCCATAGACCAAACTCAAAAAGCAAAGTGCTATCTGACATACTTAGGAAAGAGAAATAATTGACACGAGACTCTCCAGCAAAACCTTGCCCTTTCTCTTGTGTTTAAGAGCTCCCTGTTGTCCAAGTCCCCCTCTCTCCACCTCCAGCTGCTGCTCGGAGGTGAAGATGTCTCTTTTAGCAGGCTCCTCAACAAGACACCTAATTCCTCTGTGGTTCCCCTTCATCCAAGGAGGCAATAATGCTCTCCCACATCAGGAAAGGAAGGAAGACTGCAAAAATACCTCTCTGAAAGTAAGAGTAGACCCTGTTGTAATGGATCTCTGCTCCATCTAGGTCTGCAGAGTCAAGGCTTAAAAAAGGAGTGGTGCTTTGGAGCAAAAGCACTTTTTTCTGCCAATTAAAATATACGGCAAATGACCCAGTGCAGGCAGACTGCACAATTTGGAGGAACATCTCTCAGCAATGGTAGAAACAGAGGCAACACAGAGAAATGTCTCATTATTTCCCTTACCTGATTTGCTTTTAATGAGAAGTAAAGAGACGGAAATTATTCAGAGCTCAGGAGTGAACATCTATCTATATTAAACCGGCAGCCCCAAAGATAAAAGAGTTTCCTTCCATGTGGTTATGAGTCATCTGGACTTAGTGAAATAGTCTTGATTTATCTAGAGCTAAACTTTGTGGTAGAGCAACTGATAACTGAAAACAATATCCACAGATGCCGTGCCCTCTAGGTACGACCAGCCAACGCCAGCTCACCCTGATGGCAAAGCCCCATCCTGCAGGGAGGTGGTAGGAGAAGGTCCCAGCTCCACTGCCTTTATAGTGCAGCCAAACTAAATTTATCTCCACTACAATCGGTACTTGTTGCTAATTATTTACGTACCTCCTGTTAACATGGCAGTGGGGGATGGGTGTTTTGCCTGCCCCAACAGTTCAGTTTTCTGGCTGTGGGATGTCTTTGCAACCATCAAGGAGATGGTGTGGACATCATGTCTGCGACACTGTAAATCCACACACTAACAAACTCCATCACCCTCTCCATGGAAAAGGCTGAGGTTCTGTGAAGGGATGAATTAGAGATGGCCAGACCCGTCTCATGAAACCAATGCCATGAGGATTTGTTTTTAAAAGCACATGAAGATGGATGCGCATAAGACAACTTCACTTTCTCCCTCCTTCTGCAATGAACACAAAGCAAATCCACTGGGTAGTTTATAATGTTGCAGTTTCTGTGTATTCTGGGTTTTAACGTTTCCAACGCTGCAGATCTTAGGCTAGTGAACAGTGTTAACAATTGGTGTAATTACATGATTTTAAGTGCATTTTGTTTAGGGTGTAGCCTCTCCAAGCCTCCAGCAGAGAACCAGTCCATGTCAAACAGGGATGTCCTGTCCCTGGCAGAGCCCAGCCCCTGGGCTGGCTGGAAGGAGCCCTGCTCACCCTGAACCCAGAGGGACCCAGCCATCCTTCCCCCAGCACCCATGGGTGCCCACTGCACCAGATGTGCAAACCCCAGGGGGACCATGGGCTTTGTCCTCCCTGCTGCCATGCTCTCCCATCTTGGGGACAGGGCTTGGAGGCACCCGGACAGGGAGGTGATGACTGTTCTGAAGGTCACCAGATGTGGCTGCTAGGGACCGTGGTGGCCACCCCATGCCACCTCCCACCAGCAGGAGACCAGGCTGTGAAAAGTCTCATGTGCCAGCAATGCTGTCTCTGGTGGCAATGGCCTTCCAGCCAAAAATTGAGGCTGCCCAGTCCCTGCAGCTCCCAACTTGAGCTGTGGAAGGGATTAACTCATGGGTGACAGCCCATGCTGGCAGCAAGGACAGACGCCAGCCCACAGAGCTCAGCACCACACTCCCGTCCTCGGGGTCAGCATGGGCAGCTGTCACTTCTGGGAGCTGCTCCCCACTGTCTGCAGCAAAGAGAGAAGCCGCGGGGCTCTGTGCATGAGAAAAAGGGAGCCCGAAAGATGCATCGTGAGGGTGTTAATGCTCTGAAAGGACGAGGCTTGAGATGGGGAGGAGAAGGAGGACTGGGCCCTTGCAGAGCTTGTTGTAGCCTTGTGATGCCGTGGATATCAGTGGTACTTTGACATCTAGGGATGCTTTCCTGAACCATGGTCCAATTCAGTCCATAGGGTTATCCAAAAAATGAAGAGGCTAAGGACAGAAGAAGAGTGAAAAACAGTTACTGGGGAGAGCCAAACCAAACCCAGCCCAGTCAACTTCACTCCAAACTGGGAGCTTGCATCAAGAGATCAGCCAGCAGGCTTGATATACAGGCTGTTTCCAAAGAAATCTGAGCACGAGGGGTCTTTCCTTGTCTGAGCACACTTGGAAATCACACGTTATGGCCATAAACACTCAGGTACCAAATACTCTATGGCAGAGTCCCTTCCAGCTCCTAACAGGCAAATGAGCTCCTCTCAGGTCACGGGGACATGAACCAGAAGAGCAGCACCCAGCACAAAGAGGAGCTGCAGATGCACTCGCATTTTCCAGTCTTTCTGCCTGAATATAAGCAAATTTTCAGGACTGGGGAAATAGAGACTGGATCCAAAACAGAGCACGAGTAGGGGAGCGCTTCCAAAAGAATGGGATTTCATAACCCACCAAAGGGCACACTCCAAGCGAGGACAAAACACTGTGCATAGCATCCCTGCAAGGCGGCAGGACTCACAGGAGCAGCCTGCACACCAGTTATCCACCCTGAGTTGTGCAGACCTCAAAGGTGTTTCAATGTTGTGCGATGACCTGACCATACAAAGATGGAGCTAAACGCTCCTGCTCCATGGAAACATCTGTGTGCCTGCAGAATGCACTTGCTTATGGAAACGTGGGTCCAGGGAAAGGCACCAAATCAGATCCAGGGCGTTGTTTGTTTCCTACAGATTTTCTCTTTTTTCCCCACTTGGCAAACCTGCTGGGTTTTGTTTTGAATGGAGCTGAAACAAGCATGCCTCTTTTGTTTAGCAATAACAACTTATATAGATCCTGCTCCTGCTAGTAATTTTTGTTTGAGCTCCGGAAGCCCAGCACTATTAGCCCAATGCTTGGAGGAGCTCAGCCTGGTGCAAGGCTAGGAGATGCTGCATGGCACCCAGGTGGGTGCAGAGCATCCCAAGTATCGGGCACCAGTTGGCAATGCTGGTGTGGCTGCATGTTGTCTCTGCTGACTCCATACCAGGCATGCCATGGAGTATATAGGTGCTTCTTGAAGACCTTGTGACCCTGGGCAGCAGAGAATTGCCCTCATGGCCACACAGCCCCACTGCATCATGGCACGGCATTGGCTTTGAAAACCAAATCCCAGCAGTTTGGTACCTGAATAAGCTGGAGGAGAGGAGAAGATCCTGGGCGAGTTCTGCAACATCTCACTAGCATTCCGTACCCTGCATCTCTGCAGGGGAAGAAGCGAAGGATTCCTCACGGGAGCAAGAGGAGGTCAACAGCTTGCTGGCTGGCAAGTTGATAGTGTCCTCCAGAGGTGTGGCCCCATCCCCTGGTGCAGCACAGCAGGGAGGAGCCTGCTTGCACCTCTCTCCTACATCACAGACTCTGAATTTGGGAGAGACAGAGCCTACAGGACTCTAAGAGAAGTTCAGAACCAACCAAATAGATCACTTATTGACAGTCTGTGGAGGCCTCCCATAAAACACCCCATTTCTGCAGGCCCAGCAGAATGTTTTGGGGAGAAAGGGGGCAGAAACGCTCCAGCAAATTCTGCTGCGACACTATAATGCTGCTTCTTCTTCCTTTTATTTTCTTTCTTCTTTTTTAATTAAGCATCCCGATCACGGTTTTTAAATGAACCTAGAAGGAGCCTGTAGAGGTGGCTCAGCTTCCATTAAAATATGACCAAAATCAGACTCTGGTCCCCAGTGACAATCTGCCTTCATGGTCAGGATTACTGTTGGATAAATGCCATAGTCTCAAAGTGGCATCGTCCTGGCTGCGCCCACACACGTGTGTCCCTCCTAGGTAGCTCGTGCCCTGCCTGCACACACAGCATTGCCAGAGCACTCATGACTGTGTGCAATGGCTGGCTCCCTGTCCAAGGCAGAGGATGTTGACAGTACCATCAGCCCATGAGCACCAGCCTTGAGATGCTCTGATGGGGGCACGGGCCGGCACAGCCTGGCTCTGGGAACCCAAAACCATCCTTTGAGGGAGGGGAAACACAAAATGCCAGAGGCTCATACAGGCTCCATCCATGGACCTGGGTCAGGAAGCAGATGCTGAGGGGAGAAGCAATGCCCACGTGAGGCCTTTGGTTCTGCACCCCAGCTCAGCTCCACCAGCTTCACTGTTTTCACACAGATTTACCCCAGCAGAGCTCCTGGCCCACCCTTCCCACAGGCTCGCACATAGAAAATCTGCTTTTCTGCTTCTGTTCTACTAAATTTCTGTGGGGACTGAGCTAAGTGGGTATGTGCATTACAGACCAAGGATGTCCCTGCACAGAAGGGTTCAGGATCCACTGCTCGGGGTGCAGAATCCCCTGTCACCAGGACCATGTGTCCTTGGAGCACCTCCTAGTGCCAGCAGCCCCCAGTGCCTCCCCACCAGCACAGGCACTGGGGATGGCAGATCTGCTGCTGGGAGCTGTGCTCAGCCCTGGGCTCCCACTTTCCAGCCAGGGTAAACCCCCCTCACTGCGCTCCCTACAATGGCAGCCTTTAATTGCTGCTTGACATTAAGTATTTGAGCAAGGAAGTCTTGGGTAAATGTTCTTGCTATGGGAACACACAGTGCTGAGTCTCTTTAATTACATTGTTTTTGTTTGGCTTTTTTTATTAGTTGTGCTGTGGCTTCCCCTCCCTGACAGGCCAGTGAAGCACACACTAAATATGGCCGGGTTTAAAGTCCCCCGTGAAACCCGAACCGCGGCACCAGACTGGCTGGACTCAGTGCAAGCCAGGGTTATGCAGGACACACATTCCAGCTGCCGCCGCAGTCCCGTCCTGCTCCAACACCCGCCATTCGAGCAGCTCGGAGCACAACCACCACGCTCCGGAACACCTATGCAACCTCCTCTTCCTCACCCCACAGAATCCAGCCTAGCCCTTCACTCCACGGACCCCAAGCTGGCCTGTCTCCATCGTACCCATCACTTCCACACTGCTCTCCATCCCACCCTGGCTCCATCCTATTCTTCTGCCCCAGTTCCCATCCCTAAGCGCCCTGCCCCACACCTGCTTAGCCCACCTCCGGGCTGCCCCTCGGGGCCCACGAGCCCTCTTCCCACTGGCCACGTAGCTTTCATCTTCCTCTTCCCCCCTTGTTATTTTAAAGGCATTCCAGAGGATGCTGTCAGGCTTGGATGTGGTTTGGTTGGGTTGTTTGTTTTCATACTGGAGGTTTTATGATCGCATTGGGAATGAGCCCTAATTGAGCTGCAATTCGAATTGCAGTCCGTGGGTATTTGTTTCATTTTTGGAAGGGCTTAAACAGCAGCGCAGCTTAGGCTGGAGAACACATTTGGTTTTAACTGGAACCCGATGGAGACAGGACTGAGCAGGATGGACTGCCCCGAGCCTTGACCACAGGGAAGCTCACGGGGAAGCCTTGCACGGCCTCCCTGGTGCCTGGTACCCACAGCAGCAACAGGCAGCACTGGGTGCGACCACAGCCCCATGACCACCCAAAAACCCTGCTGCCAGGCAGGAGGCAGACGGAGCCAGTTCTCCAGAGCCAAGAGCCAAGCATACAGCCCTGGGGCCTAGCTTGGCTGGGGCTGGCAGCCATCCTGCAAACCGCTGTGCCTTGCAAACCCCCGTGCCATGGAAACCTCTGTATCCTGCAAACCCCTGTGCCAGGGAAACCCCTGTGCCCTGCAAACCTTTGTGCCCTGCAGACCCCTGTGCAAGGCAGACCCCCGTGCCATGGAAACCCCTGTGCCAGCCAAACCTCTGTGCTATGGAAGCCCCTGTGCCCTGCAAACCTCTCAGCTATGGAAACCTCTGTGCCAGGCAGACCCCTGTGCCCACCAAACCCTCGGCACCATGAAAACCTCTATGCCAGGCAAACCCTTGTGCCCTGCTAACCTCTGCCCCCTACAAGCTGGAGCCCCCTGCAGACCTCTGCGCTGCAGCATCTGTGACCTTGAGCTCACACAGCATCACTGAGAGGGAGTTCAGCACTCCGGGGCTGGCTGGGTGTTTGTTGCTCAAGTCAGAAGCTGCCTCCAGACCCGAGCTGCTTGCAGCAGAAACAAACAGGACCTAAAGGTCAGTGCCCAAACTGCTCTCCACAGGAGCTATGTCGGTGTCAACTTCTGCTGACCATGCCCCAGTACCCAAAATGTGCCCAATGCTCCTGGCACCTGTAACTGGCTGGACTTTTGCAGGTAGGGACGGGAGGACAGACAGATTTCAAAAGCACAGAGGGACCGGCCGAGCACCTGCTCTGCATTGCAATGGTGCTTCCTTCTGTCCTTCCAGGATCGCACAAGCCCAGATGCTG
>JAVSBS010027519.1:0-18065 GCA_033124195.1 Coracias cyanogaster
GGCTTCCTCTCCACCTCTGAGCAGGTTTGGAAGTCGGTGCCTAAATGATTCCTGAGAGCAGGAATTCAAGCGTGATTTCTTGATGTGGTTTGGGCCACATTATAGTTTGCTGCTGCTGGGAAAGGGAGATCCTGTTCTTCCATCTGCCTCCCACTTTCTGGGTGCGTATTCCTGCTAGTCAAGCTCTGTCGCTCAAACCAGTGGATGGGCTACAGGGTCCTGATGTGAAGTCCTCAGCTTCTCCATGGACACCTTGGCTCCCAGGCACAACACGGCACACACTTTCCCGAGTACCACTTCTTCCTTTCTGCACAGTCCCAGAGTTGCCTCCAGCTGCCACATAGAGATCTGCAGGGAATAAATACATAAGGAATCACCACCAGCTAACCAGGAGCGTTACCTGGAAGGTCTTGATCAAAGCCCTGGAGGAAGCTGGTGGCTCAGGGTGGTGGCTCTCCTTTCATCCCCCTAGAACTGCAGCAGCTTCAAAAGAACTTGTCTGCTGTGGCTGTGCAAACAGGAGCTCAACTGAAGACAAAACAAGAGCTACTAGTTTTTAGCCACTCACTTCTAACTAAAGGTTAAATTGGATTTTAAGCTTTAAAGTAGAATCCATAAAGGACTAAGGCATGCAGCAGGACTCTTGCTGGAGGGTGTGTTCTGCTGCTGACTGAAAGGAGCCCACAACAACTGATTTTGACTTCAGAGAAAGAAATTCATGGTTGTAACCACTTTAGCCTCTGCTACGGGGGATGTGAAAGGTTGTGATGGGTCAGTAGATTAGTTTTACCTCCAGTCTTAAAGACAGGTTTATTTAATCTGTTGCGGAGATTGGTTTGTGTCTTTTCCTATGGAGCCTTCACATCACAGGGCCCAGCCGGGTTAGTAGGTAGAGGTTGAACGAGGCAGCTCTCCCGAAGTGGGACTGTCACTAGATGATGGCTCTGTCTCCACGATATTGAAAACAGACATCAAGGCACTTTTCAGTAACACATTCCATCAATGCTAGAGACTTGTCATGCAGGGAGCAAACACCAAGTGAAGCAAAGGAAGCATTTACAATTTGCTGCTGTGAAAGGAGACAAGATAAATCAATAGGAACTAAATTAGCACAGCCAGCGGCCCTCACACCTACTTTGGAAACTCTATTAAAATCCATGGCCTAGAATTTGCAGGAGGGATTATACGCGTGAAGGGTGAGTCAAGATTTCAGAGTGAGCTAATGTAAGTGACACCCACTTCTCAAACTGCCTGAAAACACTTACTGCCAGAATACGCTGCCAAAGACAAGAGGTCTAGTAAGTATTTGCTGGCTGTCATTGGCCTCAGATAAATACGTTGGGAGGGGAGTAGCGGAGGAGTCAATCAAAAGATAACACTGAGTAAAGCTCAGTTGTATAACACAACAAGAAGTCAAATTTAAGCAAAGCTGAACATATGTCTGAGTACCGGGGGCATAGTTAGAAGTGTGATGGCCCAATCAGAATCCAAAGAGACTCGTATCTGAGAACAACCCACAGGAACAAGATCTGACAAATACTTTGTGTGATTGAGTAGGTTGTGCTACTGTGCTGCTCTTGGGTGACCTTTTTAATTCAACTGAAATGATATCTGTCCTAGGCATTTGCAGAACTTTGTAGATTTATGACAGCATCCCACTGACACACTGAGGTGCAGGAAGACTTGCTGAAAGTCGAGTTGAGGTAATTAGTCTTGCAGAAGTCTGTTTATTGGCACAGTGAATGCAGCAGTTGCAGGAAGCATCCATTGTGTGTGTTCTGTGCAACTGATCTGCACATGCACGGCAATCTCAGACACTGGGATCGTTGTTGAAGCACAGAGCAGGCTCAAATCTCCAGGGCCACATGTGCGTTGTAGAGTTGATCTCTGTGTAGGTGACAAATCGAGTTCAGCAATCACTGCTCCCAGCCTGGCTGCTGGATATCTAGGAATCCTGTGGGCAAATATATAAAGTCCTCTACTTCTCATACTTCTGTGTGAGAATAAAAGAAGTATCCAGGAAAACCTGAACACATGGCAGCTCTGTGCAAAGAAAATACCATTGTCAGTGCGCTCTGTCCTGGCTCCCAGACTCATAGTATTTCACAGCACCTTCAGGAGAATTTCCTCTTTTTTCTGGTAAAGCTCTTGCAGGGGTTTGCTCAGAGGGGAAGAAGAGCTGGATCAGGGCTGGCTGCACAGCAGTGGATTTTTCAGCTCTGCCCCTTTCCAGAGCTTCCCAGGGAAATCGGAACACGCAGGCGCTGGCTCTGCCCTGTGAAAAGAGTAGAAACCTCAGAGTCCCGTACCCAGCGCCTGCCAGAGGAACTGCAGGGATAAACTAGTCTGGTCCTGCACCACTTTGGCAGCCTTTTGCAGAAGAACACAGGCTTCATGCAAGAGCAGAAAGGCACCACTCAGTAATTACAAGAAAACTTAAAGTTGTCAAAGTAGTTAAAGAACAGTCAGTTCTGCCAGTCTTGGTGGGATTCTTCAGCTTCATTTACATTTTAAAGGGTATTGAGCCTTTCACCTGGGAGATGCTATAGAAACACAAGGCATTAATAGCATGGAATATACAATAAAAGCTAAACATTGTAAAACACATGCAGTGTAAGTGGGAAGAGGGTTCTGTGCATGTTTTCTGCAATTGCCTGTGTCTTAAGCATGCATTAAATTGCAGCAACTAAAGGCTCTGGAGTACAAATCATAAACTTGAATTCCACTGCAAAACTGTCAGGGCAGAGATCTGACCAACATTATAAAATATGAGAAGTGATTTTAGGAGCCTCTGTTTTGATGAGAGGGATTTCAGAATTGCTTTTCAAAGGTCGACTGCACAGCATTTTCCGAATATCAGGCGCCGGGATTGCTCTTCTCTTTTGTAAACCCCCTGATGTTTCTTGTGCATTGGCACTGCACCTCGCTGGGGGAGACTTTGTTTCACAATGGGATATTTGGGCACTGTGGTAATGGGAACTAGGAAAAACTCAGAAAGACTTTCATGCTGAATCACAGCTTATCTTCTGCAGAGCAGAAGGGAGGATTCCGGATCTTTTCTTCTGCTTTTTGCCTTTAAGAGATTTATGGCAAACATCTTTTAAGAAGATCACAGGGGCAAAATGTCTATCCCCCTTATCTTTTCTGTCTTTCCTACAACAAACGACTGGGAGATAATTCACTTGTAAGTGGTCAGGTTAGCTGTGCTGGTTTTGGTGTTGTGTGCATGCTGGAAATCAGCCATGGCTGGCAATGCCAACTAGGTACTTGGCACCACCCTGCTGTACCATGGGCCACCCATATAGACCTTGGTTTTGCAGAGCAAGAGCTAAAACCTGAAAGATGGGCCTGTAAAGTTTCTCCAATGGATTGCTCATGGGAAAGCTGCTCATTGCCCAGTGCTTATCCATGAGGCAGGTGTTACAACCACTGTTCTCGTGTGCAGAGTCCCTCTGGTCTGTTTTGGGGGAGCTTGGGGGTGCACAGGAGGGGAAGATAAGGAGAGCTGCTCTGGCAATGCCTTTATGGTTGTGCTTGAAAAGGACTGTTAGATATGTTTAATGTGGGGCAGATTTTAGACTCTTCTGCCCCTGTGAAATTTGGTGTGGCTGGGAGAGCCTGTGGTGCTAGCACTCTGCCTTGGATGAGTGGAAAGGACCTTCACTCAATGGCTCAGAGTCCTGCAGGCCTGGACCTTTTTCCTACTCCAGCACACTTCTACCTCACATCTGGTTTGGTCGTAGTGCCTGCAAGTCTCTCATGGACCAGACACTGCATAAACACCAAGAGCGGCTGATTTCCAAGCAGAAGAATGCCTTTGTGGAGGAGAGCTGAAGGGTTTCAGGTGGCTATACCAGTACCATGGAGCACTGCAGAGGAGTTCTCTGGAGAGAGGTAGGGCAGAAGGTGCAGGAATGTCCAGGTGCAGTGACGGCGAATGGTGGCTGTCGTGAGAAGTGCCCAGGTGCCTGGTGCTGAGCCTGGCCTTGGTGAGCCCAGGGGCAGGTTCCTGTGGGCAGGGGGAGAGAGCGTGGCAGGGAGCTCTGCTGGCTGTGCCAGCATGGGAGGTTCCTTTATGCTCAGCCTCCATCTGCACCTCTCGAGTGCTGAGCAGAGCCCAGAGATGGACAGGGCCTTTCATGTGTGTTTAAAGAAGTGCGCATGCTGCCCCTGCCAAGGGAAAGGTGGTCTGAGGAACATCAGCCTCGTGCCTTGTTTCATCCAGGACCCAAACCATCCAAAAGGGAGGGCACTTCATTGGGTCTAGAAAACACTTACTTAGGAAATGTTGGATTCGCAGGGATACCTGCTGACTTTTCAAATGGATCCAGCATAGGTGTACAGGACTCCGACAGAAGTGAGCTGTGCAGGGTCGGTGAGGCTGAGCTCAGGGATGTCCTGTCCCTGCGGCTGCTCTGCCTGTGCTCTCGCAGCGGTTCTGTCCTGCCGTGCCTGGGCTGCTGCGCTTCGGACATGGCACGGCTCCAGCGCGCTGAGCTTCTCCTTGGCGTCCGAGCTAGGTCATTTCTGCAGCTCCCCTGCGTCCCCAGTTGTTATTAATGGCACACCTGGTGCCAAATAGGATCTTTTCCATTCTTAATCTGTGATTAACAAGGTTGTTAAAGTCATTCTCAGCTCTGCTGAAACCAAACAGAATTTTATATGACATACTGGGCAAAGGCTCTGTTTGAAGTAGTCTTTAATCTTGGTTCTAGGATTAAATCATATGTAAACAGTCACATTTTATCAGCTCAGCTACAAAGTAGTACAAAGTAATTTATTTGTTAGTCTAATTTTAGTAACTTGTAGGTAATTCAATATTATTTGAAAAAGGTTATATAGGAGAGAGCAGATCTAATTTTCCACTGGCAGAGCAAGTAGAGGAGTCCCCTGGTCCTGCAAAAGGCCCTTGCCTCTTACGGGTAGCTTCACTGATTTTAGAAAAGCTGTTCCAAATGTGCGAAAAAGCCGAGTGACTAGATGTCGGCTGTGCAGGACCAGGGCCTGCCATTGTATTTTTTTGGCAGTGCTGTTTGACATTGCAGTACATTTTTTGCTAGTTCTAGTGTTGCATCTATTTTTACCGGGTTGTGCAATTAGACTTATAGGACATTTTGCTGGAAGTTGCTCTATCCCAATGGAAGAGATAGGCTGCGTTTTCCGTAGAACTAGAGGAGGATGTAACTGTGGTATCCCAGTCTCTGGGGCAAAGAGTCTTTGTGCCGTTGCTGTCTGTCAGCTCTTTCACGTGGTTTGACTGTATAATCTTTTCTCAGCCTTATTTATTTCATGGACATTCAAAGGTGGGGAGTGATCCTTGTGATCATAAATATTAGATTAGCCTTTACTATAGGACCTGATTTTTCCTATTGGAAATTTTATTCTACACTGAAAATCTGAAAGACGTTCCCATGTGAAATCTGATATGCAGGATGTGGAACTATTTCCCTTCACACAAAAGCGTTCCAGGATAATTTCTGAGTGAACATGGATATTGTTTTATTGCTGCTTGGTGCTAACAGCTGAAGTAGGTTATAGGAGAAAAGGGGCTGAAAGTTGATAGGCAGTGATCTTACATAAAACTGAACTCTCTTCAGGAGTATTTTACAAATCGAGACTCTCCTCTCCTCAGCACCTGGGATTTCCAGGTGATTTTCATGGGAGCAGGGGACTCTCAGCAGCCTCCTGTGAAGGAGGACAGCTCTGTTTCCTATTCCTTCTTCAAGCTAGACTTTGTGGAGTCTACTTCCAAATGACTGTGCATGCCTCAACTCCTATTTAATAGGCGAGCCTTATTGTGTCATGGGGGAATTTCACCCATAAGTGCCGATCTTTTGTTTTTCTATTGGGAAATTCAGGCTGAATAAATGCCAAAGAAAGCTGAAATTTTCCCCCTGATTTTCTGCCCAGTGTCTTGCATGCTTGAGTGCTGGTTGTACCCAGATCAGTATAAACTCACACTGGTAGCTGAAATTCCCCCTTAAGGGATCAAAGCTGTGCGATCTAAAGTAGGAATACCTTAATTTGGGTAAAATTGATCTAATCCAGGATTCTGCAACATTTATAGCAGCTGGCCTGACTTCTTGGTCATACACACCCCAGTTCTTTACAGAGGCAATGTCTACAGACAACATTTTCCCCCCTTTTTTTGCAGTTCAGCTACCTAAAGACATTTCATTATCTGCCTGACTTGCATGTCTGTATTTGGGGAGCGGTTGAGTTTAAAATGCTTTAAAGAATACTCTGAAATCATAACCTGCAAGGTTCTCACTTGGTTCATGTGGTTGAGAAATCTGGATACCAGGGCAGGAAAGACCAATGTGAGAAGAGTAATGTGACTCAATTGAGTGTGAAATTCTTCTAGGAACAGGTGTAATTGTGATCGTAAACATTTGTGAGATATTTTACTACCAGCTTTAATCCCTGCAGAGGGGAATATTTAGGAGTGGGAGAATAAATGTGAAAGTAACTTCAAAGGCTGAGTTAAAAGATTGGGAACACGAACCTCAGTCCAGCCAACAAGCAGCTGAATGCAGAGGGATCTGCGGCTTGCTTTGATCCATCATTTTCCTCCAGGTCGGTGCATCTGTGCCTCCAAGAGACCCTAATGGGGATCCTTAGGGTGGTGGTCACCCCCAGTCCTCTCCAGCATAACCTTGCATTCTTCCATCAGTCCCATTTCTTTAATGGGGTAACACAAGCTGTGTAACAAATTGATCACAAACCCCAGGAGGGGAGAAATGAAGAGCAAAATTTTGCAGCTTTCTCTAGCTGTGTCTCTGCTAGAGAAGGTGGTGCTGGGTTGGAGTGGCTCTTTGTGGAGGGAGGCGCGAAGAAAATAGGTGAAAAAGGTCCTATTTCCTCATGCCTTGCAGAGGGCACAAAGCTTTCCTTTAATGAACGCACAGGAAATGTAAAAGCAGGCAAGGGTCTGAGAACTGTGTAAGGAAGCTTGATACGGGTTGAAAGTCCTTCCTGTGCTTAAAGCCAGCGTCAGAAGCAAAATGCCATTTACGTTCCACTGGAGCTCAGCTTTGCACAATTCCTTGCAAAGGCCTCTTTGCTGGGTGAATTTTTCCCACTGCCATTAAGGAAACACAACTCATTGGTGATTTCAAAGAGGGAAAACAAGAAGCTATAAAGACAAGCATGTAGGAAGTGCTATAGAGTGATAAGGAAGCCAGGATGGTAAATCAAAGCCTAAGGAGGAAGGATCTGAAGGGGCACACAAGTATAAATCTTTCTAAACCGATCGAGGAGCTGGTGGGGCCTTAGAGGGATGTGAATGGAGGAGTCAGTAGTTGGAGCTGCTGAGAATCTGAATGAATTCCTTGACTTGATAAGCGAGGGAGAGCAGCTAAAGGTCACATACTGTAAGGAGGACAGGGAAACACAGTGGTTTTCTATGTGGGGAGAGAGAGAAGGCATATTATTTAAAAGTTTTATGTGTGTAACCCAAGCAGACAGTTGGGAAATTAAAACTATTAAAATTGACAAGTTACCAATTTAGATTAACTGCAACCCACAATTCCTGGACTTGGTTTCTGGCCTTGGTGTTTGAGAGGTCCCTGGGAGAGCGGTGGTGTCTGAGGAAGGAGACACAGAAAGTGTTGTCTCCTTGTCTGGAAAAAAAAAAGGAATATAACAATTAAAAAAAAAAAAGAAATTAGGCAACTTGTAGAGAAAATAGAGTAGATATTACTCAAGGGCAAGCAGCAGGCAGTGTCTGAGCTCTCATACATGGGGTGCAGACAGGGTGCAGCTCTGTACTCCAATGTCCGCGCTACGGGCAGAACCATTGCTCCTTGGATTTGATTGAATTACAGGATCTGAGCCTTCAGACAGACACACTTTCTCCCACATCCAGCGTAAGTGGTGTGATCTCATCCTGTAGATGCTGTGCTGATGGCAGAGGACCTTTGTCAGGTTATTTTAGCTAAGCCAATGTTTTCCAACCTTATTTTTAATATATGGAGCTCTATGGATTTGACACCACAAGCCTGAACCCTTTTATAGCAAACCTAAGCCTATTTACTATCTCCTTGCTCATGTAAATTCTTAGGAGCTTTTTCACAGACCTATAGAAGGAGTTTGCGTGCCTGAAGGGACCATGGCTCAGCCCCCCTGGTTTAATGAGGCTATTGGTGCTCAGAGCCTTTTCTTTTTGTAAGCTGTGTGAAGATGGAGAGAAGGATGCAGTACGGCAAGCTCTTCTCACCTTCAAGAAGTTGGGAATACTTTTTATTTAGAGAGTTTCCATAGAGTTCGCAAGACTCGTGTCCCACTAAAGAGCTGAGGCACAAGGCTCCTCTTGTGAGGTGTCAAGTTACCCAGGAGACAGACTGAGCAACTGAGAAATGTTGCAAGTTTTTGGAAAAGAGATTTATATATAAATGTGTTACGGGAAAAAGTACCTCTACTCATACACATGGTAATTCTTCTGTCTTACTTTGTTTGCTATCTTTCTTTCTTCATTGTTTTCAAAGATTTAAAGGAATTTAATTAAAAAGGCAGTTTAACTACCCTCTTCTTTCCAGATAACAAACACTAAAATAAAATGAAGTGAAATATTGGAGAGCCTGCTTTATACCCCTTTTAAAACTAAACACAAAAGCCAAATGAGATCATAGGGTTTATCGGGCAAGCTATTTCCAGAAAAGATGAGGAAGCGCTCCTGCCACTGTACAAGGAACGGCTGAACCTTTGTCTGGAAAGCCACCCGGTTCTCATCATCCGTCTTTGCGGAGGATAAATCCAAAGTGGACCTTCAGAAGATGACTGGAACAACAGGTCATGCTTACAAGGAGTAGCCAAAGGAGTGTGGGTTGTTCACCATAGCAGAGCTGAACTGCTTTCTGTAGATGCAACAGAGGAAGAACACTGTATAAATGAAAGGAAATCTTTGATGGACAGAATGATTATAAACTGTCATGGAATACACTTAAGCTGGAAGCAAGGAGGGCTCCAGGCCTTAGAGCAACGGGGTCCTGCAAGACCTTGCATCAGGACAGCAGGACCAAGGTCCTATTGCATAAGCCATTTACAAAGGGGATTGCATGTGAAGCTGTGAAAGCGGAGTCTGGCTGCAGTGATCATCTCCAGTCCCGTATGCTCCCAGAATAGCATGAATTTCTTCCATTAGCCTGGTATTCCATAGGCAACTGTCTAGCTGTGACCTTCCAGACGGCCAAAAGTAGGCTTCATTATTTAGGTTTTAGCTCAGCTATAATACATCATTTAGAAAAGATCCTGCTGTGTTAAGATGCACTCAGTAACATGGCAATATCCAGTGTATATATTAGACTGCACTCTGCTTTATCTTTGTCAGCTTCTACGTCAGCAGAGTGAGTGACCTGCATGGCCTGAGACCTGCTGGTGATGGTGCGTGGTGCTGAGAGTCCATCTTGGTTTTACATCTTCTGCAGACCTGGTCTTCCTTACCAGCACTCAGCAGACTGGTATTGGTGCATCTCTGCTGAAGTGAGCCCACACTGCTTTGCTCCTGACCGTGTGTATCCATGCTCTCCACCTTTCTACTGCTTCCTCCTGTGGAAGGTTTCAGCTGCTTGGGCTCCTCTCCTCAAATCATGGCTCCCTCTGAACTCTGCACACCCTTCCCTTTCCAAAATGCATTTTGAAGCTTCATCTGTAGTAATCTGGGGGTGTGTAGCTGAGGTGCAAACACCACAATCCCTAAGTGGGGAACCCTGGATCACACCCTGTGATGGAGTTCTCTCTTCAAGCTGGCTGGGTGGTGGGCTCTAGGAGCTGCACCACCGCGTGCTTATTGGCCAGGAGCAACAGGTTTAGAAAACTAGATGTCCATTGTTTCCAATAGAGATCGTAGCCTGGCTTTCCTCCTGGTGGCTGCCATAGCAATAACCATGTGTCCACAGCTTTCTCCAGGGTGTGCTGCCATGCCTTCCTCTTGCAGCAGTTGAATCTCAGAGCTCTCCCATCACTGGGGGGGGCACTTACAACACCTCCTGGGCTTGTGGTAGCTGCAGCTCATCCTGCTTACTGCCAATAGCTGAGGGGGAGTCTGGAAATGGGGGATGCAGAAGGGAAAAGGACTCATAGAGTTGCGCTCGTCCTGCCATTCACTCTGCTTCTGGGCACCAAGAGCTGTCAAGTGTGATGGAGCAGGGCCTTGCCCGAGCACCCAGCGTCTCTCTGCCAGTCCATCCCTGGGCAGCAGGCAGAGAGCAGAGCAGCACCCGGTTGTCAGATGTCTGTCTTAGCCTCTGACCAGCAAGAAGGTCTCCATCTAAATCAACAAGAGCTCTCTGGACTTCGAACCATGGCGGGTGGGTATTTTTAGAAGCCAATCAATCAGTGGTGACTGTTCAAGTTCAGACAAGTCAAACACAGCCTGCAAAGTTACACAGAAACACTGTCTGTCGTGGAAAAGTTGGTGAGGCTGCTTATTCGACAAGCTGTGCCAAATCCATGAGCTACCAGAGCTGAGTTCTTTTTAGCAAGATAGCTGTAAAAAGTAGAAGTGTAAACAGGCTGTGGATTGTAAAACACACACTTTTAAACTGAAGCAATAAATTACAGTTTCCACAGAAACCTTCTTTCAAGGTGCTGAAAGTGTTTTCCAAATCTGAACACAGCCCTAGGTTGAAGGTTTTTCATCTTGGCCTTTTTTGCAAATGGGGAAATTGAGGCACAGAAGCATTTAGGGGCTACCAGGGTACCACGAAGTCTCTGAAGAATCCAAGTTGTGTCCAGGGAGGTGCTGCACTGCAACAGTGCTGGAGGAAGGGAACAAACACCTGTGCCCTGGCATTCCCCTTCACAGCCTGATTAGCTAAAATAGCAGTGATGGGGTTAGGGCAGCCTCAGGGCTCTGAATAGCAGTGACAGAAGGGTTCTGCTCCCAGGTAGCAGCATCTGAAGCCCTTGTAGATCCTTCCTCAAAGAACATGACCTGGAGTTTGCTTACACTGAGCACAGAGAAGAGCCAGTTCTTGCAGGAACCTCCAGATGCTGTTCTAGTGTGTAAGGATGAAATAAAATAATAATGATGAATCATCTCGCTCCAGGAAAAATGCTGGCACAGCCGGGACTCACAATGAACCTCTAAAACAAGGTACCAATAAATCAGTAGCCAGATTAGAAAATGGTGTTCTGATTTCCAGGACCTGTACCTGATGGTTTCCATTGTTGTCAACCCTTGAGAAAAGAACCCGTGGCTCCTGCCCTGTCTGCTTCTCTGCTGCTTCTTGTCCTTCCCCCGCTGCTGCAAGGCATCTGCTCCAGAGCTCCTCGCCGGAGTCTTTGCACAGCTGCACAAAATGTAGTGCACGATCTGATTCTCAAATTGGGCTTAACTCATATGTTCGATGCCAGCTGGAGGGGCCTGCTGGGTTTTTGCTGATGCATCAGAAATATATTTTTAGGAAGGTTTATCTATAATTATTACATTAGAGCTACTGCTGGATTGCTCAGAGTATAGTAAACAATCACTATACTTGTTAGAGGTCATGAATACAGAAAAACATTCCTCTGTGTGAGGTCTGCTGTTAAATAATAACTTGTCGTTTCATGGTGTAGGGGGAGTGAATGCCCTCCAAGGGACGTGCTGACATTGTTCAAGCCAGTGATCCAGTTCCTGTAATTTACACCACTTTCTTAAAGCTGCTTCTCTGAACAGGAACAATGGATGCGCCGAGGGACAGCTGTCGCCCCGCTGCAGCTCCCGTCATCTTGCGTCTTGATCATCTCGCTGTTTTCTCCATTATCCGTTTTGTGGTAACACTTCGGTATCCTCATCACCAGAGATTTAGAATCATAGAATCATAGAATTGTTCTGGTTGGGTCTCAGGGTGATGAGCAGGTGAGTGAGGAAAGCTCTTAACGTAACAACTGTGCAGGGGCAGCTCCAGACAGAAGAAGTGAGTGGCAAGAGAAGCTGATCAGGCACGCTGAGAATATTAACGAGTAATTTCATGATCAGTGGGTCTAATGAACAGCGTTCACCCTTGTGGCGTCTCTGCTGTCTGCTGTCTGATGTGGAGGGAGCACTCACTGCTGCCTTTTCCTTGGGGGATACTAATGGTGTCTGTATCCTCCATCTGTCATCTCCAGTGCACCTCTGGGAGCTTCAGAGCTTTGAGAAATCCTCTCCTCTGTCTTGTTGAAATTATCTGACATGTTCAGGAACTCCTCACACACACACACTGTGATCGCACATAAAGCTTCATTTCCCTCAGAAATCCAGGCTTTGCAATAATCACCTTGCCTTTTGCCCAGACGTAACGTGCAGTTGTGGTTTTCATGGTGCAGAAGAAATGCAAGGATACAGCTGTGGCTCCGATCAGTTAACAAAACAGGGAAATTAATGATTGTAGGGCCCCAGGAGTCCTATCTCAAGGCCAAAGCAGAAACCAAGAAATCTGACTGAGCTGCAAAGGCTAGGGTAGAGCAGTGAGTGCCAGCCTGCGCAGGTGACAGACGTGTCGTTTCTGACATCTCTCAGTCCCTCCATTATTATGTAGTCAAAAGAAAATGACGTCTTGGCAAAAACACAGCAAGTGTAAGAATTGAGTCTGGAAGGAGCTCAGCAGGGTCGTGTCCAGGGGAGCTGACTGCAGCATTTCGAAATATTTCTAGAACCACTATCTGGAGGGAAAAGGGGATGACATTTTCCATGTTGCTGCCTGCAACTACTCATCAGCTCTGGTGGTCTGGTCAGCATGGCCAGGCTGCGTGTGGTTGGCCAAAGACAGTCAAAACCGTGCTTCAGCTGTTGTCTGACTTACGTGGGGAGTTGTCCCTAGGGAATGAGTGTTGCTCCCCAGCAGAGCGGGCACTCTGACCCTTGGGCACCACCTCCCAGAACCATGTGATGAACCCAGACACTTTAAGACCGCACCGCTGATGGGTGGGCTGCCGAGGCATGTGGTTGTTTAGGCTGTGACTAGTTGCAAGTGGAGGAAAGATGCTTGTGTGAAGTGGGCTTCAAGGTTTGCAAAGGACTGCAGAGATGGAGGAGCATCTTTTGCAGAAGAAGCCCTGAGCAAGCAGTGGAAGAGCTGAAACGCGTTTAACGAACCACAGCAGCTTATGAAGATGTGTTACTGAGGTGAATCAGGATTTGAAGATGACCAATTAGGTTCAACATCTGTAACAATCCAGTGAATTTTTGCAGCCTGGAAGGCTGACACAAGTCCCAGCTCCTGCCGCTGGAGTCACAGAGCCTCCACTGCTGGTGTTTGCTCCCTGTGCATGGCTCAGCATCCTCCTCTGCAGCTGCTGCAGTTCATGGGGTTGGCAGCAGACAGCACATGATCCACAAACCTGGAGAGGAAGAACACTTCAGGTGCACAGTGGAGCACAGACTTTTCTTCAGTGATGGTTTATGTAGATCGGAGGGAGATATGGATGAGGATGGACACTTGCCTCTGGGGAAACTGCAGTGAAGCAAAGCTCTGATGGAGCCTTTGGTTTTGGGAGCTCGGTACTTCTGAATTGTCAGCTTGCATCAGAGCTAAATAGCTGCCCCCACTTCTGCCCTTGGCAGCCACCCTGGCATAGGAGGAAAGAGTCAACTTTGGATACAGATCTGAGACTTCCCAGATGTGCAGTGACCACTGAGCCCTCCACCCCTCAGGCAACTCTCCATATTCATCTAGAAGAGAATGGCTGAAGGAGGCAGTGGCAGTCTCCATACTCAGCCCCCTTGCTTTCTTTGGTTTGCATTGCATGCTCCATGTTGGTTTAATGTAGTTCTAGTATTTAATGCATTGTTGCTGCTTTCTATAATAACACCGCCTGAGCTCTAAGAGCCAAATTAATCAAGCCGTGCTAATAAGCCAAACATTTCACTTCAACCAGCAAAGTGGATGACTCTTACCTCTACTCAAGCTTAGATATGTAAATCAAGGCCCTCACAGCTCATCAGGGAAAAGGAAGCAAATGGCTGCTGTGGGGCAGAGCTGGGGCAGTGTCCCTGGTGTGGGTGCAGAGGCTGCCGCGTGCCCCTTCCTTGCACATCTCATCACCCTGGGTCTCGAGGTGGAAGTCAATCAAGGTGAAAGGCTGGTTGTTGTCGACGTTGTAATGTGGCATCTTGTCTCATGGGCTTTATCAAGCTGGGTCTTGTTTTTCTGCAGCTGCAAGAACCTCTAAACCCCTTTGACTCCAGTGGAAGCTGGAGTGCATGTTCTGCATTGCGGAAAGCCTTTCCATGCAATTAAAAAACAACCCCAAACCTCCTCCTCCCCTTGTGCTGATCAGTGGTGTGGTGTTGACGTAAGTGTACTGGAGTTTCGCTTACAGCAGCTGGGTAGCTGGCATCTTTATAGGGCACTTTTTTTTAATTGTCTATTTTGCACAATATTCCTCAAGTTTTTTTCTCTGTTTGCTTTTCCCCAACAAGCCCCAGTCTTCATCTCTGTCCTCATAGCACTGCTTCCTGTTGTTCTCTGTGATCTCCCTTGTTCCATCTTTCTTCTCTGGTTTCCTCCCTTTCATTGTAGCCCTTTTTTGTTCAGACCGGCTCAGCCCATCCTCCCAAAGGGGAAGCGTATCTGTTTCATTCCTCTGTCTCCATTTCCCTCCCAGCCCCACAGCTGTTCCCTCTCTTTCCCGTTCCTACAGGCCCCTCTCCTGCTCACAGCACCATCCACTGCCTTCTCTTTTTCCTCTCCATGTCCAGTCCAGCCCTTTTGCTCCATCACTGGAGGTCAACAACGGAGAAAACAGAAAATGAACCAGGAGGGGGATGTTACAGCCAAGAATGATTGTGCCTGCGAGATGCCAAGTATTGTCTCACCAGCATTAGTCTGGGCTGCTTTCATCTGGCTGGACGAGTCGCACCCACCAGCTCAAGCACTGACATACAGTTTTCAATGTTCATGCCACACAATCTGTCATTACACCCGAGGAATTTTAGCCTTTCATTCTGCCCAAGCCTGAAAGCCATAAGCTCTGCAGCGCGGATGTGGTGGGGTGGGATTGTATACTGCATTTCTACCAGCTGAGCACCAGGCGTCGGTGGCTGCAGAGCTCTGTGCTTCAGCCCATGTAATGATGCGTTTTCTAGTTGTGCTCGGTCAAAGGTAATTGTGGAACTACAGTCTCAGCCGGGACAGAAAATAATCTAAGTTGGCTCGTGTGCAATTACAGAAGATGCATTCTGCCACTGATTTGTTTTGCCCTCCTAAGTGGCACGCACTGGGGGGAACAAAGCGACACTGACTGCGTTACAGGTGTGTCTGTGCTCCTGGGGTGAATTAACACAGAGCTCAAAGGTGTGAAGAGCTTTTCACTCTGGAGGGAATTGGGCTGCATTTGGGCTGCACTGTATCTGCCTTAGAAACCATCTGACCCCTGCCCTGGGCATCATTTTACAGATTCAGGGAATGATCAGATCTGGAAGGAGAACCTGCACAGGCTGATCTGTCAGTAAGTAAGCAAAAAATCTAACCCAGGCCGGGGGCACCCTGTGTGCAGCCCAGGCAGTGGGCCGAGACCCCAGAGCTGCTGCTTTACTCGCTCCTGGTCTGTGATCGCATCTCCCACCCCTTCCCCCTCGCCTCTCCCAGTAATCCCTGACTCAGGCTTTGCCTTCTGCAGCAACAAAGAAAATGTCGTCAAAAACCTCCTTACGCTGATGCGGCGGGAGGCTGCGATAGATGCAGTCACGGCTGGGGAGTGAGTGCGGAGCAGTGCCGAGCTGCCTGTGCCATCATTGTTCTCTGCTGCAAGCTGGAAGCAACTGAGAGAAGGACAACGCAGTTGGTCCTTCTGTAACGACCCCCCGGGGACCTGAGCGACCCTTCGGTGCTACAGGCTGTGCACAATAGTCAAGGCTGGCAATTTGTTGCGTGCAGATAATGGCAAAACCCTCCGTCTGACTTCAGTCTCAGTATCTCGTACTTTCATAATGACTGCTTGACAGTGATCAACATTTAAACCGTGGGTTAAAAAAACAAGTAAAGAAATGGAAGAGGAATGTGTGAACTTCCAGGGCAAATGCAGGGTGTGCTGGGAGAGAAAACAGTGTGGTGATTGCCCCAGGTGGGTCTCGGTAGGGCTGACCCTCCTGGGGATAGTCAGCTTCTTAAGGGGCTCTTCTGGTTAGGGTCTCTCACAGGTTCCCTTTCTCCCAGTTGGACTCAGAGCAGCAGGCTGGCACTTCAGCATGTAGCAAATGCCACAGGTGATGACTTGGAAATGACCATCAGCATTTTTAGGGGCAGAGCCATATGGCAGTGAGATGAAGGAAAACCGCACAGAATACTACCAGCTTGCATTACTCCTTGCTGATGTGGATGATCGAATCGAAGAAAAAAGTTGAGTTACTCCATGCGAACAGTCCACCTCTGAATATATCTGAACAGCCCTCTGGCAAGCTCCGTAGCTCATAAAAATGCCCACTCTGCTTATAGTATTTAATTGTTTTAGCTTCTGATAAATCATCTGTTACAGCCTGTTGAACATTTTAAAGCATTTCTTGCTAATGGATTTTCACAATGTGGTTTAAGGGATGTTGTTATTAATAAATGTAACGGCACTGAATAGTAATTTGATAAAGATGAAAGAGGCGTTTATGAATTCTGCTTCCCTTTCAGCTGTTGCTAGGAATTTTTACTCCTTCGGAATATATTGAATTGAATCTTGATTTCTTTTTTTTGTTGAAACTGGGCTATTATATTCTGATTCAGTAAAGAGAATATTAGTGGAGCTGGACCAGTTGTGAAGTTCCCTGGGGTGGTGAAAACCCAGTTCTTCTCAGCGTATCATATTTCCTTGCTGTGAGAGAAAACTGGCCCCGCTATCCCATACAGTACTAGTGGAAAAATGTAAAGGCAGCTTGGGATTGGAGTAGTGTTTTTAAAAAGATGAATAATGGATCTTAATATTGATGGAAACATGAAAAGAAAATAATTTGTCCATGCTAGGTAGCCAGTTTTTCCTAATGGGCTGTTCTCCAGTACGTTATCATTGCAATAACTGAAGTACTTTGTTGTGTATAAATTAATTAGGGGCTTGCATTTCAGTAGTGAGCAGTGTGTGACTGGCTGCAGCGAAACAGGAAGCGTGGAATGTCTAAAGGCTGGTATCTACCACAAAAATGGCTCTGTAAACACTTGTGGCACACAATAATGGGAAGTACTGTGAGTTATGCTGGGACTGCATCATAAAATTATCACAGGGCTAAAAAAGGGCAATTGTGAGGAGGAATGTTAGCAGAAAAAATGGAAAACGTGTTCCTTTCTAAGCAGAGAGTTTTGCTTTATTGGGATTTGATCCATGCAGAGACTGGCATCCTTAGCACAGGAGACAGGTATTAATCACGGGAAAGAATCTGTTTGTACAACTAGCTGGAAGCTAGTTCTCCTGAGAAATAAGAAAAAAAAATTTTTTTTCTGAATTGAGCTTCTAGTTAAAGACGCATCACATCCACATGCAGAAACAGCAAGGACCAAAAGGCTGCATGAAGCTGGGCTGAGGGACAAGGGATCTGCTCCTGCCTCTCTCGGTTGCCTGCTATGTGACATTCTCCAGCTACTTCTCTTTTCTGCGGCTCTCCCTTACCTCCCATCCTCTGTGTATTTCCTTTGTTAGCTCTTTTCAAGAGCAGAGAATTTCTCATACCTTGCGTTAGTACTGCCTGTAACTTCTCCAGGAGCTATGGTAATATCCTCAAGACTAATAGCTAGTCTGCCACTCAGCTCGTGCTCTCAGCTCATTCCTTTGCCAAGCTGCACGTCCTCGTGAACAGGCAGCTTAGAGATTTATATATAAAGAAGTAACATGGATCTGCCTCTGATCTTAAGTATAAATCAGGGGTAATTCAATGAAATTCAGCAGGAATAAAATGGGTATTTGTTACAGAAGAACCAAGACATTCTGTACAAAATACACAAATGGTACTTAGAATGAAGTTTATAATTCAAGGGAAGAAAATGGTGTGAGAGCTTGGCTGCCTGCACCTTGCACTAGACTTCTCCCTTGGGATGACTGTTTTACATTACAATCGTTCTGTTTTTCTGGACTACTTTCCTTGCATAATAGGCTATAAATAATCATTATTGGTATTGCAAGGAGGC
>JAVSBS010027519.1:18260-33056 GCA_033124195.1 Coracias cyanogaster
CCAAGGATCCAGAAGCACTTACTCTGAGTGATGCATCATTAATATTCTGCTAACTTGCTAAGCGTGCAAGGCAGACAATACCAATATGTTACCAGCATCCCATGGGGCACATCTGACTACTGAGGGAAGATTCTCAGCAATGAAAATGTAGTTTTATCCTTCTCAAAGTGCCCCTTGCCAAAGTCAGCCAAGGATCCAGAAGCACTTACTCTGAGTGATGCATCATTAATATTCTGCTAACTTGCTAAGCGTGCAAGGCAGACACGGGCTTTCCTAAGGTTTCAATTTCTATCGTGTCCAAGTGTTGCTGGCCTAGCTGTGCCCTCATGGACATCCAGGGCCCAACAGCTTTAATTTTGTAGAAGTCAATGGACCTAAAAGATGAGATATTGATGCAGGAGGGAAATGAAACAGACCTGTGGCCAGAGACCCATTGATTTCAGCGAACAAGGCTGTGGCTGCTGTCACATAGGTCTTGAGAGCAGGGTGCTTTAATAACTTCATTCTCAAGTGTCCAACTCAGACACGGTGCTCTAGGAAGGGAGCACAGCTACCTGGCGTGGGATGCTGAACGCTGATGGGTAGCCCAAAACGTGGTTGTTGCCAAAGTGAGCTTATTTCCTTTTGCGGATCCAGTCTGCAGAGCTCCTGATGCAGCCCTGTTCTCCTCTGCATCTCCCCAAAGGAATGCAGGTCTTGACCACACACACTGTCAGTGGAGGACTGACTCTGCCTTGAACTCTGTGCCTCGGACTTTAGCTTTGTGAGCCCTTAGCTGGCCCTTCTGCAGCTGCATCAGGCCACACACAGTCACAAGTTTCTGCTGGGAGGTGGCAGGCACAGAGCTGGCGCTGGATCTGTCAGTACTTCTCCTCTGCAAAGTCAAACAGGTAAGCACAATCCCCTGGTCTCCCGAGCGCTCCTGTTTGCCTTAGCGCTAGCCTTGAGCAAGGAAGAAGTGTGCGAGCAGCTGGCACTGCTCTCAGGAGGCAGTGATCACCTGCAGCCCCTCCTGAGTTCTTTCATACAGCATAAGAAGCCTTGTCCTGAAGCGCTGGCTCTCCAGTGGCCAGAAGGGCTGTGGGGTCAGCGTGGAAGAGGCACAAAAGGGTGTCCTACAGATTAGATATCATTGATAGGCAATGCTGTAAAGTCTGGGATTGCCAAAGAGTTAGACCCACCACAAACTGAATACAACATTGTGGAACATTGGTATCTTGTTCCCCTGAGCAATCCCAGCTGGAAAGGCTTTCCAGGACAGAGGGGGATGTGGCTCCTGGACTTGTTATTACGATTACAAAAAAGCCTCAGGCATCCAGGCCCCGGCCTATTTCACCAGTTGCTATGTGCTTCTGAGGATGCTCTGCTGCCTTTTCGCTAGAAAGCAGAAGCAGTTCTGTGCCCAACAGGCGATAGATTTTTCTCTCTTTTTTTTTTTTTTTTTTCTGGTCTCCCCCACTGCTTTCCCCTGCAAAGGGGGAGCAAAGGGGTGGTGGAATCTGTGGGTTTTAACTGGACACCATCCCTTTAATGTGGACTTGTGTTTTTCTTTCAAGGCCAAAAATAAATGCTAGTGAAGGAATAAACAGACGTGAAAAGAAGGCTCGGACACTTGGAAGACAAGACTGCTTTGTGTTTCCCAAAGCAAAGGGCCTGTTCACAAGGAGGTTGCTCTTTTAGAAAAACACGAGTCCTGTGACACTGCCAAGGTCAGTAGGTGCCCAGCAGAATAGTGGACATACTTTGGGAGAGGGGCACATTTTTCTCCCACTCCAAAGTATTTTCAATGTATATTAATGGAGAGGTGAGGAAAGGAGAGAAATTGGCTTTGCTCTGATATTTCATCTCTCTCTACAGGGTTTGAACAGGCACCAGTTTGCCAGCGGAAGATAGCTTCCATCTGTCCAGGATGGCAAGACAGTCTTAGTGCTGTGGTCGTGTCACTCTCACGCTGTTTTGGGAAGCGAGGGCTGTGCTGCTGCCGTTCTGCAGCGGGGAAAGCAGGTAAAGCAAGGATATGTGTCATGGGCAGGATCCCAGAGCGGTCCTCGAGGGAGTGGGGAGAATCAGGGAGTGGCTGGGTGGACCACTGCCGAGGTTCAGATCCCACTGTTGATACAGATACTCTAGGTAAGGATTTCTAAAGGGGCTTAGGTGACTGCTACATTTTTGTAAAGTGTTTTGAGGCAGGGCTCCTCTTTTCTAATGTTGGCCTTGCACAGCCGGTCACAGCCAGGCCTTTGCTGCGTGTCTGGGATAGGTGGATTTGCAGTCTGCATGGGCTTTGCTCTCTTCAAGAACTAGAGAGAATTCAAAGGAAATAGCTTGGCACAGACACCTAGTTTTCAAGTGAGCACTGTTAGACTGCTGCAGAGATCTCGGTGGGCTTGGGAAGCTTTGTACTTCACCTTAGGTGCTTAACTAAATCCTCATACAATGCAGTACCTTCTGAAATGTGATCTTTAGGCTCTTTATGTCTCAGTTGCCCATAAAATGAAAATGCTAATTAATACTGAGAAGTGTTACGGTGATATGGAGTCTCACACACTGACAGAAAGGCAAGTGCAGGTTCTTTTGCTGTCTCTAAAGCACTGAGCTGTGAGTCAGCCAGAGCCTCTGAAAACTGGTTAACAGGAGCTTCTAAATGTACCTCATTAGGGCTGAATCTCCAGCACTGTCTGTAGCCACAAACCAAACATACTCATCTCAAAAAGGGCAAATGTTGAGAAGTTAAGGGAACTAATTAGAGGAATCAACTGCACTGAAGAGCTGAGGAGTTGAACATGTTGGAAACTGGATTCCAAAACTAGCTGGAATGTGCAGGAGGATGAACCCTGGAGGGAAAAACTCTATAACCAGTGGGATAAATAACCAGCCCCAGACATTTGGGGGGAGTTAAATGATATCAGGGAATGAATGGGCAGAAGGTCTGATCAGCAAGAGCGTGTTCAGTTCACATGCAGCCAGGGGTTGAAATCAGATGTCTGGAGGGGAACCCCTGCAGGGAATGACCACCTGCTTTGCTCTTCACTGGAGCCCATCACCCCTGCCACAGGGCTGACTAAGCAGCTTACACAGCGGGTCCTGAACAGCCATCGTGCCAGTGGTGTGCTCAGTCCAGCAGTTCTGGACATGCTTTTTGAGCTATGCTCTCATCCTTGACACAAGGGCGGCATCAGAGAAGACTGGTAGGGCAGAAGACCAGAGGTAGCATTTGCCTCAGTCATCCAATTTTAATTTGCTGATGTCAGGAAATGTAGGGATAGAATGAGAAATGTCAGAAGTAAAGTTGTGCATTAGACTTTGAAAAGGAAATGAAACAGGTGGCAGGAGGTTTCAGCAAGATAAATACAAAAGAGAGAAAGGGAAAAATGTGATCATTATGTAGCGAGAATGGGGTTGAGATTAGACCAGTCTATATATGGCTTAAAAAGGAATTAAAACCACTTTGCCTTTGTTTTCATTAGAGATGATCATATTGAAGAACGGGGCAAAGATGGGATTTCTAGTAGGAACGTACATAAGGGAGTGAAAATTATCACATGTAAGATGGAAGGAAAAGCTTAAAGAATTCTGTGTGCTCAGATCAAGGTGCACTGGCAGATTTCCATCCCAGGATTTGGAAAGAACTGGCACATTAAAGGAGCTCAGCTTAACCTCATATTTCTCTTTGATGACTGATGTGGGGTTTTTTTTTCTAGACAAATGAAATACAGGTGATTTACTCTATCCAGACTTGAGTCAAGAATCTGATATTATACCACATGGGAAATTACTAGCTGAAGTTGAGAAGGTGGGGATTAGTGCAGATGGCAAATGCAGAACTGCTAAAGCAAATGACAGGGAGCTCCGTGGAAAGGAGCAATGCCGGCCAGAGGCAGTTAATAAGTGGAACTCCTCAAGGGTCAGTCTTGAGCCAGTCTTACTTGTTTCACTAATGACTCTGGCATAGCAGTAGGAATGTAGTAAAGAAATCTGCTGAGGACACAGGCTTTGTTAATACAGAGGAGGATCAGAACATCAATCAGCCATAGCTGAATGAGAGAATTAGTCTGAGATAGAATAGACAAAGTATAAAGACATGCAGTTAGAAATTAATAACTAGAATATCACATTACTCACTTCAGAATGACAAAAGCAGGGTGGTGGAAAAAAAAAATACAGAGAATTACTTGCTCCAAGGGATAACTGTGAGCCACCGATCTGATAATGGAAAGGCAAACACAATCCTAGAAGATACAGGTTTACTCATGTTCAAGGAAGATTATCAGGTACAGAGGAGGGCACTGGGGATGATCAGAGGGTTTAGAACAAGAGGAGACTAGAAGAGCTTCATTTGTTTAGTTTCTCAAAACAAAGACTAGAGGAGATAAGATTGTTTTCAGTAAATACATCTGATAGGTAAAGATCAGAGAAAAAAGAGAATTGTTTAAACTAAATTACGATGCTGGCACAAGAACAAATGATATTAACGCTGGAAATTTAAAATGAAGTGCTGGAATAGCCTGCCAAAAAGTGTGATATGATGTAATTGACTGTAATTGTGGGAGACTGGATCAGTAATCCAGAGCCTTGTGTTCCTAGATGACTTCTTTATGGGCAGGGAGTCAGCCATGGTGATGGTCACATGCAGAGAACTGAAAGGAATGGCCTAGAGTAACACCACAGATGTGTTCCCAATGAAGTGGTGCAGTACATGACACTGTCCCTACCAAGTACTGATCTCTTTCTTACTAAGAAAGCTATGGCAAAGCACGTGCCATGAAGTGCTAGTCACAGTATAGAAACAGTGCCACTAAAACATTTTACTGTGGGTTTGAGCTCTGGCTTTTTACCCAAAATGTCACCACCTTTCAGCTCCCAAGCCTGAGTCTACATGGTTGAAACGGTCTTGAGTAGCTGCTGCCCTGATGCTGGCAGCGTCGCTCTCAGCTGGGAGCTGGAAGCAGGCGATGCGCTCAGCTCCCAGCCCTTTCCTCTTCTGATGTCCCAGCAACCAGAATGCCCAGCCAAGGGATAATGCTGTACATCTCCAGAGGGAAGCGTGCAGCAGCCAGGACGTTGGCAAAATGGGCACTGGCCTCTAACAAGCACTTCTTTAAGAAAATTTGTAGACAGATACATGGCACAGCAATGCCCCTGCGGTGCCAGGACTTTCCCCAACCTTGGGGCACGGAGCTGCGAGATCCCACGGGCCCCTTGGGAGAACTGGGAGCGACAGCCAGTGCCCTGGCCAGGGGCTTACAGCTCTCGGTACAGCCTGGGACCCCGGGGCTAGGAGCCCTGTGTGAGCATGAGAAAATGTAACGGGCCAGTCATCAGGTTTGGAAATGGGGGAAAAAATGGGAGGCTGATACTAAAGCTTTTAGTTCAACAGCTAAAGGGAGGCCCTTCCCTCCTCCCCTTATGGGAACTGGCAAACTCAGCTCTTTAATGGTACAAGCTCATCTCAGCCTTGCCTATAAATAGATAAATGAGATTCCTCCTGTCCCAGTGAGTAATTCTGACATCCTCCCGATGCCTCGCAGAGAGCTGAGTCACAGGCACTCTGCACTCCAGTCCCTGCATTACTTACATGGTCTCAAAGGAAATTTTAACACATCCAATGAATCATCAGGGATTGGATCATGTTTAAAGTTATTCCATTGGCATTTCCCTTCTATTGTAGCAAGTCTGCCAACACCTAAAACTTTAGCTAATCTGGACTCAAAGTGCATTGAGGAAATAGCATGTTGACATACACAGCTACTAATAAAAAAGAATTAAAAAGGTCCTTTTAAATCTGCATCAATAAACAAGTGACCCTTAGTGGATTCCTTTAGCGCTTTGGACCTGCTAATCTTGTCAGACTTCTTCCTTGTTTTGTAGCTGCTTATTTAAAGGAACTCGAGGTTTGAAATGTTTTAATACTTGGTTGTTAGGCCCCTAATTTAATCTCCTGCAGGTTTCCTGCCAAAATATTATTTGCACTGAGATGAAACTTGCAGCCCCATGCTTATTCTCTCACAGAGACACACACATTCCTGCTCTTACCCATGATAAAAATAAAATGCCTGCAAAGCAGAGACAAAACCAGAGCAGTGTTAAGTACAGAACCCAGGGCAGTAATATGCTGCTGTACAAGGCGTTGAGCTCCAGCCTGAAGCAGGATCTCCTGACGGGCCATTTTCACTTGTTACTTTGCCTTCTCCCACATGGTACAGTGTGGTGTGATCAGCTTAGAAGCACCACACCATTTGAAATCAGAGTATGTCTCTCTCTCCCCCCCTCAGAAAACATCTGGAAGAATGGAAAATTCTCCAGCAGAATCTGGGAGCTGTGCAACAAATATAAAAATATTTCTCTCTGTTGGTTTTCTGGCTTGCCTTTCATGTCTTAGAACTAGTTGGGACATTTCACTCGGTATTACTAGATTCTCAGTTTCAATGAGCGAGAAATGCTAACATTTGCTGGTTTGCTGCTGTGGTTTAGTATTCTTAGAACTAAAACCTTTTGATAACCCTAGGAAATCTGTGTCTTATTTAAATAACATTTTTCTAGTACCTTTTCATCAAGCACTCCTCTGCCTGTGCATCGATTGTTAACAAGCGTTTGTTCAACACATTCTGGCATGAGCTGCAGTCGCCCCATGAGATACTGTGTCTTCTGCTCTGAGGCTCATCGGGTTATTTCTCAGCCCAGCACAGCCTTTGGTTGCCACTTTTCTGCCAGCTGTTAACTATACCATAGTAGTGGGGGAAAAAAAAAGTCAGTTCTGGCTCTGCCAGTGGAATTGGATGTAATTCAGCTACCTGTTGACAAATGATGATTTGTTTAACAGCATAAACTATAATATTTTTATAGTTGACAGTTTTCACACTCCTCTGCAGCTGGAAAAACCTGAGCAATTCCCAGAAGTTCCTCACTTGTGTGCCTTTCAAGTTTTCTTATAGTAATGCCTGGTACTGTTGTCTCTGGGCAGGAAAAAACATCCTTAATGGGCAAATCGGTGGTGTCAGCATGATGCTGGAACAGGGCAGCTGTGTTAATTGGTGCCACTTGGCTTCTTGGTTGGCCTCCTTCCTGCAGCAGAAAACCCCACTGGACCTTCAGGCTGTGGAGATGCTCAAGGACAAGTCAGAGGCCTGGCAACAAGCCAGCGCTTCTGTAAAGCATGAAGCACCCTGTGCAGGGCCAGGAACAGGGACAGGGTGCACGCTCTCAGCACGCACATGTGTTCTAGCTAAGCTTTGTTTCAGCTGGGTCTTTCCCGCTAAGACCTTGTACTCATTTATTGCGAGGCTGTTTAGCAGCACAAATTAAGTACTGCAGAAACCCACCGAGGCAGACAGAAGGTCCCATCTCTGGTTCAGCCAGGGTGGGAGGCACGCAGAGGTTAAGCCTCTACTTTTTTGCCACACAAGGAGTGAGGGCAGAGTGTGAAGCAGCCCCCAGCTCACCTCCTGCATGGGCTTCAGCCTTCTCCAGCACCTCCAGCGCCGAGCCCTCCATGCTCGCAGCTGCTGCTGGAGCTTTGAAAGCCCTGTGGAGCTGCTTCTCCGGCATCAAATCATCAGGCGGTCAGAGTGCCAGCCCGGCTGCAGTGCCCCACTGCCTGGTCTTACCTTGCTGAGACTGGCCAGAGGGGCTTCACTAACGGGGTTATTTCTCCAGGGTCCAGCTGAGCCAGTCGTGAGGCGTCCGGCTGTGTGCTGTAATGGGCACAGGGTAGAGTCAAGGCCTCTGAGCTCACCTCCATGTGTCCTGCAGGATTCTCCATCAGGAGATTGCCTGCTCCTGCTGAGGGAAGTCCCTATGGAAGTCAATGGTAGGGCGAGCCAGTGGCTGGAGGGACAGGCGGGGGGTTAGGAGGTAGCACAGTCACAAAATGTGAACAAGAACAGAGTCAGAAAAACAGAGCGGCTTTAAAACAATTGTTTGGCTGGTCTTGTTCCAACTGCAGCACCAAGCTTAGCATGCGAGAGCTCACTCTGACATGGCTGGGCTGCCTGCCCTGCAGATAGGCTGGCTGTGGGGACAACCACTGCTCTCTGGTTCAGCTTGGGTTAGAGCTACTTATACACATCACATGCTTCAGAAATAGGAGCTAATAATTCAAGCCACAGCACATCGTTGATCCACAACATAAAGGAAAATAAAGCCTAGCCAACCAATTCCTGCTCATGCCTTTAAAATCTGCTGGGGCAAACTGCACTTCATGAGCGTCTCTCAGGAGGGCCAGATTCTGTAGGACAAGTCCTCAGCTCACAGAATGAGACCACTAATCATTCGTGTGCCTTGGTCCCTGGCTATTTTAATCATTGTTGAACTACACATGCATTTCCCACTGCTAAAAATGGCATTTGACTCCAGCACACATGATTTCCTTTCCCCAGTTACGAGCAAGCTCTACTTGCCAGTCCACATGCCGGAATCCATAGAGTCTCGTATCATGGAGCACAAATCTTGGTACTACACGTAGCGTAAGATCTGTGCCACCAGACATAACTATCAGAATCTATTGTAACCGGTAGAGCGGTGTGAATCTGTAACGGCTGTTGTGCCTACAGGCTGATGGACAAAATCTGTCCTATGCAATGGAGCACTGGAAAGATCATTGAGCCCTACTGTATTATTAGTCCCTTTCTGTTACACTTTATTATGTAATGATTAAAAATGCCTCTTGTATATGCTGGCACTAATTAGAGGATGTCAGTCTGTTGTGGGAGAAGTGAATGAATCATCAGAAGTGGATGAACTAAGAGTATATTTGTAAACTGTAGGCTGCAGAAACTGTAAGCCTTTCTTTTATTTTTCCTTTAAAAATGCTGAACAAAAGTCACAGGAAGTTTAAGGAGGAAACAAATTGCTCATCCACAGATTCAGGAGCGCAGTGAATCCTTGTACTTCTCAGCTTCTCTCCTGAGGCAGATGAGCAGCCTGAGGAGTCTGGGGGTGTGCAGAGGAAACATCATTGCCTTCCCTAAATTGCAGACTAATAAATAAATAAATGCGTCATGCCCATCTCCATGGGTTTAGCAGTACCCTAAGTAACAAACTGGATTGCTAAAACTCTTAATTTCTCTGTTTGCTTGCTTAGTCTCTGAACACGCTCCTGTTGAGCTTAAAGAACCAGTCTGAGTTTACATCTGTAGAGAATATGTGAAGTTTACAAGAATATGAACTTAAAAATAGGGAAAGTTGTGCAGGTACACTAGTCATCAAGGATCCCTTCAGCAGCTGTCGCACTGTGGCACTAACAATTCTAATGTGGGCTTTAACTCGTGACACCTGACAGCATTATTTAGCTGGAATACCACAATCTTTTTTCTTGTATCCTTAATAGTCAGGAAAGAGCATGGAATTTATTTATTTATTTATTTATTTGAGCTGCATATAAAGCATCATCAGCCTCAATACCAAGAGGACTTTCTGTCTGCCAGGCTTTCAGGTCAGGAAGACAAATCCTGCTCCAATGACAAAACAAAGTTTTCAAACGTGATGTTGCAGAGAAAGGCGCACACACACGTCTCGCTATCCTAAATCAGCTGATGCGTTTCTGCACTTAACGTGAGACCTGGGGAAGTCTGCTCACTTTGCTGGGGGGTTGTTTTGGTTTTCCTCTTTCAAAAGTACCAAATATCAACCTTTGAACCCTGGGCACCAGAACAGGGTCCAGCTCTTGTGAAGGCTGGCCCAGCCAGCCCACTGAGGAAACTGCTGCTCATTTCCCACCAACTCCTGCAAATGTTCTCTTAGGTAACCACAGCCTATTCTGGCCCAATTAAAAAGACAAAGCCCAACAATGACCTGCCAAAGCTAAAGGTTCCTTGGGAGCTTGGATTTCTTCAGTCTTGCTGAAAATTAAATGTTTAAATTATGACAAAACTTTGCCTAAAAAACCATATTTCCTCTGTGAAGCAGCTATTCATCAGAAACTACTTCAAAGTACCAAAAGGCTTCAGTAAAAGAAAGCAACAAATTTGTCTGCAAAATATATTTCCTGCGCTGGTTTGTGTGGCTGACAATTTCTGTTTGATTGCATGTACCACATTAAAACTATTCTGGACAGTTGTGCCCTGAAAGCAGCTGATAATGTTACAGGACAGCCCAGGAAGTGTCCCCTGCAGTGAGAGACTCCTTGCAGCCTGGAACGCTGATGCTTGAATGACATTAACAGAATTGCTTGTACTTGAAGATAAACTTTTTTTTTTCCTTTTCCCTGCTGGGGTCTCACCCTCCACCCTTTGCTCCTTGCTGCTCTGGGTCTATTCTTTGTGGGCTGTTATGATGCTATTAACGAATTCAGATGCAGTGCACCTTCCAAGGAGGTGCAAAGTAACACAAATGGTGACTCCAGTTTAGTTCATCTGCTGTTACCCATTTTTCAGGGAAGAATGGTGCGCATGTCAGTACCAGGGCGTTTTATTTCAGTAGGGTCTATTTTAATTTTCATACTACTTAGCCTAGACTAGGGATGGCAGCTTCAAGGAAGTTTGGGGCAGTGCTTAACTGCAGAAGCAGCTGATGGCATCACCTGAGACTGAGTCTAAAATAAACCATGATTGCCCATGTGGACTTTTCAAACCACCTTTATTTTAGGTATTTCTGCATTTTCCAAGCCCAAGTGGAAGTGCTAAATGACACTGAGCTTTCGATGATAATAATTTTTTTAAAAGCCAAATTTGTTCTTGAAATCTTAGTGGCTCAGCCTGGGCACTGAGAAATGGACTCAGGGTCTGCTGAGAAGGTCCTGAATTGTTAAGGAGGGACTGGAGCCCACCTGCAGGATATGCATGACGGATCCTGCAGGTAAGCCCCTGGCCACGTACCAAGTGTCCCTGCAGACGTCCGCTCTACCTACCCTCCACTCTGACAGGCCGTATGGCAACTGGAGGGGATGTGTGTGACCTGCGTGACTGGAGAGCTGTTTCGGGAACAGACTGGATAAAAATAGCACCAAACCACCGTGCTCTCCTAGTCACCACACGCAGTCGCATACAGGAAGGGTTTTGTCCACAGAAGTTGTACAAGATGCATAAGCAGGAACTTGCAGCTTTCCATGAGGTACAAGCCACAAGATTATAAAGCACTGGAAGAGCTTTTGTCAGACATAGCTATAGGCAGAGTTCCCATAGAACAGAAGAAAAAGATGCATTCATCGGGGCCCTGGCTTCAGGATGCATTGCAGGAGTTGCTCTGTGCACGTCCTCTGTAGACGCTCAGACTCATCCTTCTGACTTTAAAATCCATGAGTGGGTTCTCTTCATAGTGGCAGAGCTGAGACAGGAAGAAGCTGGGGGAGGCGTATTCCAGTATTTCATGTTTATTTTAACATAGAAACATTCTGAGTAAGGTGGTGATACTAGCGATAAATATCGTAACATAGAAACACATCCAAAGAAGTTAAAAACCCTCATTCCTGATCTTCCTGTTTTCAACACAAAGAATATTCCACAGTAGTAGGTCCTTGTCCTGCAGCCTGTTAGCAGCTGAGGTGATGGGGTCTGGATGGCTTGGTAGACATCAGAATCAGAACAGATTAATTCCATCCACACATCTTGCCAAGGAAATGCTCAAGCCCTTCCATCACATTCCAGCATCAGGTGAAGACATGAGAGTTGTTAGATGAAGAAATCCTCATGGACAGGAGCAGAGGGTCTGGGGCTTCCCATGACGGTGCAGTCTCAGAAATCAACGATGTCAAAGCAGGAAGTCCTGAAACAATTCCAAAGCGGCATATTCCTAGAATCAGCGCGCAGGGAAGGACAGTCCTGTGGCTCCTTGAGCAGCCCAATTTTCTTTGTTCCCAGCTGGTTGAACAGTACCCATCCTTAACTGATAGCAGGGTGCCTTTCTTGTGCGCATTGTCTCGTCTTATCTAGTCACGCAGTCACTGGGATAAGGACTGTCTTTTAGGGCTTGCTTACACAGCCAAGTTGACAATTCTGCAATAGCTACGGCAGGATGACTTCATGTGAACACGCTCATTCCACAGCAGCTGGTGCAGCTCCTGATTCATACCATACCTTAACTGGAGTAGCGTCAGTGTGCCTTACAGAGTTAAGCGAGACCTGGGACTCAGATCAGGGTTTCTAGTTGCTTCTCATTTACAAAGAATTCAGCTTTAAGAAAAGCAGTTGAAATGTTCCTGAGAATAACAAATAACAAATGAGTAAATCTTGCTCCAGAGCCACAGAACCCAATTACAAATAGGTAAGTGATGTGTAAAGCATGCATTTCTAATCTATTGGCATAAACATATAAAGCAGAATTAATTGATAAACATACCAATTAATTGATAAACAGGATAAAAGCCTTTTCAAAAAGGTAATGAATAAGCCAGCCAGACAGGAAAAAAGGGACTGTTGCTGTTGTGGGGCCAGGTTCATTTGACTATCCATACCCCTAGGTAGAGTTATTAAAGGATAAAAGCTTTGAACATTGTTGCAGAGTTCAATGAAAACAAAAACTTTTACTCAACATACAGAAGCTCTCGGAAATGCAAGTGAAGGGTTAGAATGCATGAAGATGGCAAATAATTGAATATTATGGTTCTGTTTAACAAATTGCTTCTTTGCATCCTGATCTGATCTGAAAAGTCAGATAGAAGTAAAGCTCAGAGAAAGGTGCTGTGGATGAGCAGAGACCTGCAATGACTTACAGCAGTTTGCTGAAAGAGGACTAAACCAGGGAACTGGGGAGGGGAGGAGGAGGAATGGTTTGGGTAAGGGTCTTTCTCTGGGGTTGGGCTCTTCCCCCTCACTCTGCTGAGGGGAAACGCAAGGGAGATGCAACAGGGAGGGAAAGCGCTTGTTTGGTTCATTTCCCCCACTCTGTTCATACTTGGTACCAGAATTCACAACAACGTAGCTTTTCAGCCCTGCTCCAACAGAAGCACCTTCCCCAGCTCAGACGCTGCTCCGCCGCAGCTTCCCCAGGGCCAGCCTGCCCTTCCACGCTTGCCCTGCCCCAAGCTGAGTGCTTCCCTTCCAGGCCTCCCCGTGCTGGAGGTCACAGTTGACCATTGCAAGAACAATAAGGATTTTTAGGGGCATTATGACTGGGTTAGTAAAACACAGCTGCCCCTGAAAGTCCCTCATTTTTCTTGCTGCCACTCAGTCCGTCCCTAGGAGGGCAGAGGTCTGCCAGGGTCCCTTCTCTCCATGGCTGTGCCATCTCATGCTGGCACACACGGCTTTGCTGATGTGCCCAGTAACCACCCCAGCCCAGTGCCCAGTCGTGACATGACCAGCAAAGTTGAGGATCTGCTTTTTCATCCCCGCAGGCTCCCTCCTAAGCGAACACTGCGCCGCGTTTCAGCATCATGCCAGATGGCTCGTCTGTCGCTCGGCAGAAATGCCACCAAACAGAGCCTGGCACAGCTAGCTGCAGGCAGCCCTGAAACGCCCCAAACCGTTGGGGCAACAGCTAATACACCCTGTCCTGCAAACACACGCGGTGCTGGCAACCAGATGAGCACTGGCGCCTCATCCAGGAGAAGCGGAGAGCCCAGAGCCGAGCAGTTCGTTGCGCTGGCAGCGCTGCAGGTCTCGCACTCCTGCTTCCTTACCTGTGATCCGCAGGGCACTTAGAGCTGCCCGGCCACAGCGCCCGGTACCCAGCTCCCAGCCGGAGCAGGTCAACCCATCTGCCCAACTGCAGAAGCAGTTGGTTTCAATTTATTAATAAAGCAGGGATTTTAATCAGGGAATTACCACTGATTTCTCAACAATTTTCATCTTAAGTAATATCTGAAAAAGATCTATAGGTTCCCTACTGAAAAGGTGCCAAGTAGCTGGCTGGGAATTTTCAACCCTCATTCACAAGTCCTCCTGGAAATCCCAGCCCACCCCAGCCCAGCATGTCCTTAGGGCAAGGAGCAACCCTTGCCTTTTAATTCATCAGCAATTTGAATTTTGATGGGAGGTGGATTTAACAGAATCCATAGGCAGATTCCCACAATTCTGCTCTGTTGTAATGTAATGAAGTCTGGCTGTAGGGTGCTGGGATGGGCTTGCAAGTGTCCCTGCAAGCAGCTGCCCTTGAGAGGGACTTTTGTGGCATGCTTGAGGGCTTCCAGGGCACTTGTGGCAGAGCAGAAGACCCCTGAGGACTCTCAGGGGTTTTCTTCTTTTCTTTCCCCACCCCCCCTTTTTTTTTTTCTTGCAGTAAAGACATCCCACCTCTCAGGAGAAGACCCTCTCCCCCATTCCCAGTTACAGGCTAGGAAGAACACGTGCGGTTGAGTGTCCCTGAGAGCCCGGGAGGTGAGACGTGGGTGCCAGCACGGCGATGTCCCAGAGCACAGATCCCCTCTCCCTGCCCGGGCACTCGCTGGCCTCACCGGTGTGTTCACATTCAGCTCCACAACAAAGAGCCCGGGTTGCTACACTCAGGCCTGCAGAGCAGCATCTTGTTTGGAGCTGCTGCAGTTCAAACATGCCATCTCCAGGGACACAGCAGGCTGGCGTGGCCGCTCCGCATGCAATGGAAATGCCGAGGCTTGGAGCAGTCACAAAGTTCCCAGCCATGTGTCACACAAGACAAATATCCTCACCCGTCCTCACAGGGGATGACGCTCCACAGTAACAGGCAACCTGGCATCCAGAATCCCCCCCCGAGACCCTCTCCTTACTGTAAGGAGTGACACCTTATTTTCATTTAGAATTTCTCCTCCAGCTTGCAAGTCAAATGAAAGCAAATTCTGTGCCCTGATTTGGTAATAAAACCTGAGCCATGGTTCTGATCCAAATATTATTTGCCGCTTTGAAAAAATTACAACAGCCATATAATAATAAAAAAAAGCAGCAGCCC
>JAVSBS010027521.1:4029-14367 GCA_033124195.1 Coracias cyanogaster
CAGGCACTGGAACAGGCTGCCCAGGGAAGTGGTGAAGTCACCACCCCTGGAGGCATTCAAAAAACAAGTAGATGTGGTGCTTCAGTACATGGTCCAGTGGTCAGGGAGATGTTAGGATGAAGGTTGGACTTGATCATAGAGGTCTTTTCTAACCTAAATGATTCTATGATTCTAAGTATCTTCTCCCCAGAGATGTCTACAGCCTCCCAAGATGGTTCAGGCTGTGTCAAAGGCCTGTTGTCAGGTCTTTCCCTTCTCTATAGAGCCAGCAGGTTCTCACCCCTCACACAGCAGTGATTCACCTGCACAGCTCTGTCCCATCCTATCCCAACCCACTGACAACTCAGAGACTGTCATCAGACCACAGCCCAAGCCAGGGTCCAGCAGAGCTCACACCTGATGCAGAAGGGGTCCAGCTGGACGATGAAGCCCAGGGGCTTTTCTCCAAAGCCCAGTGAAGCCTCCCACATGCTGTAAGCTCAGCCTGCAGCCACCATGCACAAAGCTGCAGCCACACATTACAGAGCATGAAAGTCTCCTCTGACAGCAAAGGCTGTGATGGTCTGCCCTGGCTTCAGAGGAGGCTGGTGGGAAGTCCAGTTCTCAGGTAGTACTAGGGGCTGTTCCCAGCAGCATGGCCCAAGAGAGGAGCAGCTCGTGCTGAAGGGAGCCACAGGACTGGCACAACTGCTCAAGGTCATGGCAGAGCCAAAATCTGGTCATGGCAGAGCCAAAATCCAGCCACACAAACAGGTGCTCTGCGCAGGATGCCCTCCATGCTCTGAGTGATGCCAATCAGCTGACAACAACATCATTTGTTTTCAGGAATACTAAGCCAATGAATAACAAAAATAGGAACCTGACAAACAGGTCTCAGCGACCTGGATCCCAGGCAGCTCTCCCAGAGCAAAACTTTCAGTTGCCCTGAGTCACCCGCCCCATTCCTCCCCTGGCCACACAAACCAGAGCCACCGGGTACCCAGCCCACCACAAGCTCACACCTTCCCAGAGCTTCACCATGGTCCCTGCCCAACACGCAGACTGGTTAGGAAGTGGAAGAGCACGTGGGCATCCTAATGCCATCAGGGAGTGAGAGGGCCAGGAGTGAGGTTGGAGAAGTACTGTCATAGCCATGAGGGTCTGGAAATACCAGGAAGAGCATCATTGCTACATCGACCAGGGAAAACCACCACTGCCATTTGAAAAGGAGGTTGCATAATGTGAAGGAAAGACAAGGCAGATAAGCAGCAACAGCTATTTCTGATGATAATGCAAGAAACACCCCATTATGCCCCCCGCCCCCTGAAGACTCACCACCACAGCCCTGACTACCCCACATATCCAAATGCAAGGCAGTTGCATGAGGCAACTTCAGCAGACCAGAGAAACCACCACCAGCTAATCTGCCTCGAGACAGCAGCAATGCAGGCACGAAGAGATAAGAAAAAGTAACCTAGAACCTCTCTGACTCCATGCCCCAGAGGACGCTGTGCTGCCTTGCAGGGGCAGCCATTCAGGTGGAAAAGTCCCACTGTTCTCCATCTCCACTGATCCCACCACCATGCACCAGAAGAGGTAGCCTTGACCCATAGTTTCTGACTCAGGCTCTTTGCCAGAGAAACCACAGCACTGCTCTGTCGCTCTGTGCTTCAAATCCAGCCTGAGGGAAATTGCAGTGACCAAGACATCCAGAGAGGCCACTCAGGGAGAAGCATATGTCCAGGCAGCAATGCAAGCCAGGCCTCGGGCAAAGCAGCTTCTTAATCTGAAGCAGACCTATGGGTTGCTCGCATGAGAAGGGATTACTCCTTGGCTTGTGTTTAGCAGGGAAGAGGACACACTGGGGTACCTGGGCAGGACAGTCATGGGACTGAAGAGACCATGCAAGAACAGACCCCGCTGGTATTGCACATGGACAATGCCTTTGACACTACATCTGTCTTGGTAGATGGGCTCACAGTTCACGGACCACAGACACCATAAGGAAACCTGGAAAACTCCAAGGTGGAAAGGAAGGATGGAAACAGGAAACATCAAGAAAGCAGTAGCGGGGCCTGCACAGGCTGGGTCCGGCCTGTGGTCCGCAGAAGGATGTGGTCAGTGCTGCAGTTTCCTTGGCCATGGCAAGCCACGGGGCCATGCTGGGGAGGGATGACAGCACAGGGAGGAGGTGAGCAGCAACACATGAAGCTGAGACCCGAGCTGGTGACGTGCATGGCCTCGTACCATGTCAGAAGCTGTGCTGGCAAACCGGTCTGGTAGGCTGCCGGCTCTTGCCATGCTCAGAGCAGCACCCGCAGCCCTTTGGGCCAGGCTCAGGCTGCACATCCATGGCTGGGTAGTGCTCAGGCTGCCAGCTCTCTCTAAAGCAGGACTGATTTTCTGTCTTCAGACCCTACAAGGGAGGTCCCTGAGGGCTCAGGGGGGTGGCAAGTGGCATCTCTGAGTGGGGTGGGGACAGGCAGCTGGGCGCGCTGGATGTCAGGCACCACACCAGCTGTACTGGCGTTGGCTCCACCTCAGGACTAGAAGTGTTTTGGCCCTTTGAGGCTAAAGTGCAGCCAATGCCTGCCATGGTACAGGTCTAAACTCAAAACGGCTGCATTGGCACCAGCGCAGCAGAGCAAGGCAAAGTTCAGGGCAAAGAGCCGGGATGCTGAGCAGGACACTGCAGAGTCCCCCAGCAGCTCTGCAGGCATCAGCAAGGAGAGGCCAGACCCCACCACCCGCTCCTGCTCCCCGCCAGCAGCCTGGCTGCAGCCCCAGAGGACATCCCGGGAGGCATGTGGCTGTGCCACGCTCACCTCACCACCACCATCCCCAGGCCGAGGAGAAGGCGCTGGCGCGGAGTGGGAAGCAGACAGCACAAGGGCTGCACGGCAGGCCCGGGGGAGAGCAAACAAGAGAAAGCGATTGAGGAAGCTCGTGTCTCATTCGTGTGCATCGCAGTCAAAGTCCAAAGCGGGAGGCGCTTGCAAAGGACACTGGAAAAATTCCAGTGATGTTATCTGCCCCCACAGAGCAAGATTAGCCCAGAGGAAAAAAAAAAGAAGTTGTTTACAAGCTGTGCAAGCCAGCTGAGAGGCTGAAGCACGGCAGCGCTGGGGTCAGCTGCTGGCCTGGCGATGGCTGCCACTTCAGGAGAGGCACCAGACCCCGCCGTGCCCTGCTCCATTCTCAATCACCTTCACACCTTGCATTTGGTGTCCCCGGCAGGTGAGATGCTGCCAAAGGGCTCCCAGCCCCACATCGCTGTCGGTGTGTGCGAAGCTGTGTCCCAGAGTTCGTGTGCAGGGAGCTTGCACGTGAGCCACGTGCTGGCGTGGCAGGTTCCCGCAGAGCGGAGCAGGGCACAGCTCAGCTTCCCTGGCACCTTTCCTCCTGAAGCCCAGCAGGGTTAATGGAGAACCCCATTTCCCTGGATCTGACCACTGGCTGCAGACCAGTCACCCTTGCTCTCCACATCAACAGTCCCTGCATCCAGCGAGGCTGTCAGGGAGCAACCCGCCCTTCACCCTCCTCCCCTGGGCCATCTGCATTAGTGGTCTCTGCCTAACACCTCCTGCATTGTTTCGAGGTGTTCCCATCTGAATACAGACGAGGAATCGCAGGATAATGTAGTACCTGGATTCAGCTGTCCTGGAGGACCCTTTTACCATGCAGAAATTGGGAAGGGGGAATTTTGAGTTGTTGTTCTGTGCGTCCTTACATTGCTGCTGTGTGGCTGCCCAGACACGAGACAAGGAGACACCATCCATGGCCCATACCCTGGAGAGGAGCTGCACCGTCCCCTCTTGGGCTCTTCACTTTTCCTCCACGTTATTTCTCTGTTGTTTTTTTTTTTTTATTTTAATGAAAAATCTTCTCTGTTGGGCATTCATGGCTGCTCTTGGTGAAACCCACACTCACCTCATCTCTCTCCTGTGCATCTATCCAAGAGGTATTTGCCCAAGGCTGCTCCATGCTGGCACAAGCCTGTCCTTGTCCCTGTTCCCATCCCACATGTACTAATGCATCTACACTACAAAGGGAAGGCACAACGCTGTGACTGCCAGGCAAAGTCCTCCTCTGTAGACCACGTGTGGGATGACAGCTCCACAGACCTCTCACCAAGCAGTAGCGCCTAGGGCACCTTCCCAGGAGAAGCTGATGTGTCCTGCTGTAAAGCCCCTGGGAAGCTCAGGTCCACCAGGGCTCCTTGCTGGGCTATGCTGGGTCTCACAGCCCTGATGGACCCACACCCTTCCCTGAGCCACCACGGCTGCTGTGCCGAAGCCGGTGCCACCGCACCGCCTCCTGCTCCCACATGCGCCCTGTGCCAGCCTGAGCCATCTCCCCAGGGATATGGGGCCTTCGTGGCAAAGCCTGAAGCTGGAAGGGATCTTGGTGCCTCCCAGCACCGCTGCAGGTGCCGACACCGGCCTGGCACGTGTCTTGGCAGCTCCACCCGGACACCAGGCTGGATCCGGGCTGGGGGAGCCGGCAGCATCCACCTGAGCTGCTCCAATTCCCCGTCCCACGGGAACTCTGTCCTCAGCCGTGCCCCAGCATGGCTGGACCTGCTGGCACTGGCCAGGCTCAGCCCACCGACCTGGCTCCCACCGCGTCTGCCAAGCCACAGCTGGTGGCAGGGGATGATGTTGGGCTCACGTGTGGCACCATGGTGGGGCTGGACCCCACACCTCTGCTCGCGTAGTCCTTCCTGTGCAGTGCCTGGCCTGGCTGGCACACGGCTGGCACACGGCCGGCATGAGGCTGGCACATCCTGGCAGCTGCCGCATCGATTGGCTAAATGGAGAGCTAATGGCCAGTAAACCCCTGGGCCGGGGAAGCGGAGCCGAGTGCTGCGGGCACTGCGCCTTGGGGATGCTGCAAACGCCACTCCTGCTCCTCATCCCACGGCCATCCGGCTGCCAGAGGGTCTGAGCTGCCCACGAGTGTGCCCTGGGCATGGCTGGGAGTTTGTGCCATGCTCTGGCTGTGCTGGCTCTGCTGGGGAAAGCACCATCCTTTGTGGGGCACAACCTGTAGCCAGTGCCCACGCTGCCGGTGCCCCCACTGCCAGTGCCCTCACTGCCAGTGCCCACTGCTGGTGCCCACAGCCCAGAAGGGTGCAGGGAACGTTTCCCCATGGGTGCAGAGCTCTCAGCTCCCTCCAGCCCTGGGGGTCGGGGGTAAAGGGCTGACTCTGCCCCCTCAATGTGTCTCCTGGGTCTGGCCAGAGGCAGAGGGGCCGAGCAGCTGGTGCCAGTTTGGGCCCGTTGCCCAGGGCTGGCGTTGACTGTGATGCCCAGTGAGGCCTGCCACGCTCGGCTGGACAGGGAGGGCAATGGAGGCTGTGCCACCATCTCACAGCCGGCACTGCCCGATGCTGGGGCTCAACATGCAGGTCCCTGTTGTCCCATGGAGCTGGGATTAGGACAGGATGGGACTGGCTAGGAGTAGGTGTCCTGGCTTGGGGTAGGAGCTGCTGGGGATGGGATCTGCTTCAGGTGGCCCTCCTGGGTGTCTCGCAGCCAGGGTCGGGTGGGTGCAGCATGGCTGGGGTGTGGGTCCAAGGGGGATGCCCGTTGCGGGCCGTGGGTGCCAGCGGTGACTCTGCCCTTCTTCCCCCAGAGATGCCCCCGCTGCTGACGCCTTCCGCTGAAGCCCAGGTACGTGGGGGCTGGATGCCCACCCAGCTCTGCTGCTGCTTCCTGGTGACCTGGCCCACCTGCCATCGCACCCCAGTGCAGGGGTCCCCGGGTGGGCTCCGCCACCTGTCCCCCTTGTCCTGCAGTGGTAGCAATGGGGTCCTGGGGCACAGTGGGGGGATGAGAACGAGCACTGGGGGCATGGGGGGCAGCCCTTGCCGGCTGTGTGTTGAAGGGGCTCCAGCCGGGGTCCAGCCAGTGCCATCTCCCCACAGATGGTGCAATCGTTGGGCTTTGCCATTTACCGGGCGCTGGACTGGGGGCTGGACGAGAACGAGGAGCGGGAGCTGAGCCCGCGGCTGGAGCAGCTCATCGACCTGATGACCAACAGCGACTCGGAGGACAGCGGCTGCGGCACGGCCGACGAGGGCTATGGGGGGCAGGAGGAGGAGGAGGAGGGGGGCGAGGGGCCACCGCGCGCTGTGCGCACCTTTGGGCAGGCCATGCGGTGCTGTGCCGCCCGCCTGGCCGACCCTGCCGAGGCCCAGGTGCACTACCAGGCCGTCTGCCGGGCGCTCTTTGCTGAGACCGTTGAGCTCAAAGCCTTCCTCGCCAAGATCCGTGATGCCAAGGAGGTGAGTGTTGGCACCAGCCGGCACAACCAGCACTGCTGCCCACCCAGGGAAACCACCCACAAGCCCAAAATGCTGGGGTGAGCGCAGTGCTCCCCTCTGCCCACACCAACCAGGGCTGCTGGTGCCAGTGCTTGGCCGTACACCCTCTCCTGGGTGCCGCACTGTGGCATCGCTGGTCTCGCCCAGTGCCGGCAGGAATGGCTCACAGTGGGGATGGGAGTGCTTTGGGGTGCACATTGGTGCTGCAGCCCCATCACATGGTGCCGGCTGGACCCTTGGTGTCACCGGGGTGGGCTGATGGCACCTTGTACCGCGGCAGATGCTGCAGAAGCTGAAGGAGGATGAGGAGGCAGAGGAGCGGCCGGCGGCGGCGGAGCTGGGCAGCCTGCGCAACACCGACTGGGTACGGCAGCATCACCGGGGGCAGGGGCTGTGCCGGGGCTGTGCAGGGGGTGACACCGTGTCCATCCTCCCCACCCAGGCGCGGCTGTGGGTGCAGCTGATGCGGGAGCTGCGGCATGGCGTGAAGCTGAAGAAGGTGCAGGAGAAGCAGTTCAACCCGCTGCCCACCGAGTACCAGCTCACCCCCTTCGAGATGCTCATGCAGGACATCCGCGCCCGCAACTACAAACTCCGCAAGGTCATGGTGAGCACGGCCGGGCTGCCCTCGCGCCGGATCCCTGCTGTGGTGCCCCACTGCCCATCGGCCATGGCGCTGACACCGCCTGCGGCGCCTCTGCCCTATCCTAGGTGGATGGAGACATCCCCCCCCGGGTGAAGAAGGATGCCCACGAGCTCATCCTCGACTTCATCCGCTCCCGGCCACCACTGAAGCAGGTGGGTGCCAGCACCGGGACACGTCTGTGGCACAGCAGTGCCCAGTCTGGGATTGGCAGGTCCCATGGGTGCCATTCCCACCTGCCCAAGCACGCCAAGGGTGGTCAGCCCCAAGCTGTGGCCACCACCTGAGGTCTCATCCACACGTCCCGCAGGCGTCGGAACGGCGGCTGAGGCCCTTGCCCCAGAAGCAGAGGACGCTCCATGAGAAGATCCTGGAGGAGATCAGGCAGGAGAGGAAGCTTCGGCCCGTGGAGATGCCGTACCGCGGTCAGAAAGGTACCGGCATGCCCTCCCCGATGTGCCCGGCACTGTGGTAGGACCCCATTGTGCCAAGACTGAGCCCCGTTACCGTCTGCAGGCTACAGCTCCCTGCCCTGCATCCCGCACGCCTGCTCGGGCCGCCTGGCCTCCAGCTCCTGCCTCGAGCTCTCCCGGTGCCCAGCAAGCACCGTGCCAGCGCGTCCGCGGCCCCGTGTCCTGCTCAAGGCACCCACCCTGGCCGAGATGGAGGAGATGAACATCTCTGAGGCAAGAGAGGGGACCAGGAGGGGTGGGAGGGTGGAGGTCAGGGGGACACAGGAGGTGCCAGGGTGCCAAGGGGGTCCCTGGGGTGACGCGATGCCCATGGCCTTGCAGGAGGAGGACTCTCCAGGCACAGAAGTGCCACTGAAGAGGGACCGATCCTTCTCGGAGCAGGACCTGGCACAGCTCCAGAGCCAGCTGGTGGGGGGCCAGGCTGTGCCGCAGGAGCCGGAGCCGCTGCAGCCTGAGCCCCGGCCACGCTCAGGTACCCACCGGAGGTCCCCTGTCCCGTGCCACCCCCATCACCCCCATCCCCAGGGTGGCTGTGCTGTGCCCTACGGCAGCGGTGGCACTGGGCAGCGTGGCCTTGCCACGGCCTCCCTGTCCCTCCCTGCAGGCTCCGTCCCTGCCAGCTGCCACCCGCTGCCGGACAGCTCAGCACCGCCCCAGGCTGCCCTCAGCGCCGTCGAGGAGAAGCCAGAGGATGGATCCAGTGCTGCCCCCAGCACCAGCTCCAAGCACCTCTGGCTGGTGAGTGAGTGCTGGTGGTGGGGCTGAGCTGGAGACACCGGCGCTGGGGACACCATGTGAGCGTGACTGCAGGCACGTGGCAGCCTGGCACAAGGGCAGAAGGTGACCAGGGGTCCCCATGGCCTCCTCACTCCCTCTGCAAGGGATTCAGGGCTTGAGGCACGCCATGTGCCCATGCCAGAGACACTGCCTGTGCCAGGGATGCTCTGCCTGTGCTGGAGACACCCCATCAATGCTGAGGATGCTCTGTCTGTGCCGGGGATGCTCTTCCCATGCCAGGGATGTTCTGCCCATGCCATGAGGCTCTGCCTGCACGGGAGACACTCTGCCCATGCCAGGGATGCTCTGCCCATGCCAGGGATACTCTGCCCATGCCATGAGGCTCTGCCTGCACAGGAGACACTCTGCCCATGCTAAGGATGCTCTGCCCGTGCCAGGGATGCTCTGCCCATGCTGGGAGGCTCTGCCTGGGCTGGGGATGCTTTGCCTGTGCCAGGGTGTTTTGCCCATGTTGGGGGTGTTCTGCCCATGCCAGGATGCTCTGCTTGTGCCAAAAAGCTCTGCCCATGGCACAGGGACGCTCTGGGCCATGCCCTGTGCCACACACAGCCCCAGGGCAGCCCGGGCTGATGTGCCCCCTCGCCTGCAGGAGTTCAGCCATCCCGTGGAGAGCCTGGCCCTCACAGTGGAGGAGATGATCAACGTGCGCAGGGTGCTGGTCAAGGCCGAGATGGAGAAGTTCCTGCAGAGCAAGGAGCTCTACAGCAGCCTGCGGAAGGGCAAGGTGGGAGCTGGGGCCGGAGGGGCCCAGTGCCACCCGCCCGGGCCCCGGCTCTCACCCCACTCTGCCCACAGGTCTGCTGCTGCTGCAGGGCCAAGTTCCCGCTCTTCTCCTGGCCCGCGGCGTGTCTCTTCTGCAAGCGGTGAGCACCGTGCTGTGCCACGGGGCTGGGAGGGTGCCCACCATTGCACTGCTCACCAGCCTCTCTCTGTGTCCCCCCCAGGTCTGTCTGCAGCTCCTGCAGCCTGAAGGTAAGGGACTGGCTCCGGCTGGTGCCACCGTGTCCCTGTCCCTGTTCCTGCTCCATCCCTGTCCTGTCCCTGTCCCTGCCGCCTCCAGGTCCCTGTTCCTGCCCCATCCCTTTCCCTGTCCCTGTACTGTCCCCATCCCTATCTCATCCCTGTCTCATCCCTGTCCCTGCCCTATCCGTGTCCGTGTCCCTGCCCCGTCCCCGTCCTGCCCTAACACCCGCACACCCGGCAGATGAAGATGCCTTCCAAGAAGCTGGCTCACATACCCGTCTACGCGCTGGGCTTCGAGAGCCTCCCGGGCTCACTGCTGGCCAAAGCCCTGTCGCTTCGGAGGAGAGACACCTTCCAGTGAGTCCCACAGCCCCGAGCCTTCCTCCCGTCTCCTCCTCCTCGGGCCGGGGCTGACTGGGGGTTGCCTTGTGCCAGCAGCTCGCTGCAAGGCACGTCCTGGCGCCGGGTGGAAGAGGAGTTCCCCCACATCTACGCCCAGGGCTCCGTCCTGCGCGACGTCTGCAGCGACTGCGCCGGCTTCGTCACCGACGTCATCTGCTCCAGCCGCCGCAGCGTGGCCGTCCTCAACGCCGCGCCACGCCGCGCCAAGGCCCGCTCCCTCTACGGCGACGCGTGGCACAAGTGAAGGGCCCGGCGCGGGCGGCCCCGGATGTACATATATACATAGGATGTATACATACAGCCTCTATATTTATATACCTTACGGACCAGGGGGAGGCGAGGAGTGGCGGTGCGGCGGGGCACCCACCGTCCCCCTGGGGACGGATCGTGGCGTGGGGCACCCGCCGCCGCCAGCCTTTGCCCCCATCCTCGGCCTCGCTTCTGTGCCAAGCCCTGGCAGGTGCTGGCCACGCCGGGGTGCCCAGCGCCGCGGGCTGGCACGGCTGCTCTGTACGTCCGCACCCCGGCTAATAAACCCACTGGGCAGCCCCTGGGGCCCTGTGAGTGTTCCTGAGTGGGTGCGAGGCGGGGACCGGCACAGAGGGTGCTGAGGGTGTGAGCAGCCCCCCAGGGCTGGAGAGCGTGCCCTGTGAAGAGCGGCTGAGGGAACTGGGTTTGTTTAGTCTGGAGGAGACTGAGAGGAGACCTCATTGCCCTCTACAACTACCTAAAAGGAGGTTGTAGCGAGGCTG
>JAVSBS010027522.1:0-12016 GCA_033124195.1 Coracias cyanogaster
AGCAGTGGCTACTTTTTTGAGAGGAAGAAAACTCTATTTTCTTTTTAATGTGGCTGTATTGAAATTGCTAACCTATGCTAACCAAGATGTAATTAGGTTGTCCATGCAGGTCTTTTTGTCTTTCTAAAAAATGCCGTGTAAATCAGAATGCAGGTCTTAATGACTTTGTCCGGTAAATCCTAGGCTCAATTCAAAGGTGGTAAAAGCAGAGCTATACCTTCTTTTGCAAAAGTTATTTATGTGCAGGTGCATGCATCTGCTGGCCTAGTTCTTCTGCCTTACTCATGGGGAGCTGCAACTGGTTTTGAAGAACCTCTGCTCCTTGCTGAGCAAGTTACCACTCAATATCTTGGAGGCAGGCATGAGTGAACTGTGAGGAGTATAAAACACAGAATCATTTCGGTTGGAAGAGACCTTCAAGATCATCAAGTCCAGCCATTAACCCAGCACTGCCAGGTCACCACCAAACCATGTCCCTCAGCACCACATCTCCACAGCTTTGAAACCTCTCCAGGGATGGGGTATCCACCACTGCCCTGGGCGGGTTGGTCAAGGGCTTGATAACCCTTTCAGGGAAGAAATTTTTCCTAATGTCCAGCCTAGACCTTCCCTGGCACAACTTAAGGCCATCTCCTCTTGTTCTGTTGCTTCCTCCTTGGGAGAAAAGCTCAACCTCACCTGGCTTCAACCTCCTCTCAGGGAGTTGAGAATGAGGTGGTCTCCTCTGAGGTTTCTCCCTGTAGCTGCAAAGCAAGTCTTGTTATGAAATGTGAGAGTCTAATCCTCACTCTTTTCACTGTTTCATGCATCTTTCTACACTGAACTACCTTCTGAATATGACTGCATCTTCCTACTTCTGACCACCAAGCTTCGCCCCAGATCTCCAAGTCCACGTTCCCTTGGGACTTCATCTGTGTGGTCAGAATTCTGCTGGAGAGAAAACAGTGAAACTTGCCCTTGATCTGAATGCACAAAACCTCCTGTGTCACTGAGGTTTCCCTAAAGCACCATGATTCAGCAGCCTAATTTAGAAATAAATACATTGGTTGCCTCACTTCAGGAAGAGAATATAAATTTTAAACGCTGGTGGCTAATTACTTAGGTTAGACTCTGCTTCATGCTGGTAGCAAATGCCTGTCAACTGTTCTGTCAAAGACTAAGTACTAAAAATGTACAATCACTTCCCGCGTGTTCCTGTTAGAGGATGATGTGTTCCAGTGACGCTTTTCAGAGAATTTCCCTGAATAAGAACACCAGCACCCTTGGGTGTCTCGGAGTGCTTTCCTACTTGATGTACTCTTGGTTTACAGAGACCATGTTTATACTGGAGCAGGGAGACCAAGAGAATCTTGGATCTCAACCTTTGCTTCTGTGAGATAATCAGCAAACAGTGCGAGTGTGTGTGAGAACACGGTGTCGGTAAATAAACGGATGAAATACTATCACTGGGACCTTCATTTCACCCAAGCTATTGAATCATCTCATCATAACTGCTTGTTATTAACCAAGTGGCATAATTCCAACTTAAACTTCCCCTTTGTTTACTAGAGACTTGCTGAAGAGCTCGTACTGAATGCTTAATTTTCAACCTTCTAGCTACATGTCTTTTATAGAAGGACCAAGCAGCGTTTAACTCAACGGTCTAGAGCTGGGTGATGAGCAAGTGAGGTGTCAATTCCAGCTTTGTTTTTTAAAAGAAAATATCAGGTCTATTTTAACAGAGGGGGGAAAAATAAATCTTACTAACATGATCCATTTAAATATAGGATGATGAAAAATCAGGAGGCACAATTTCCAATATTTACATGCTTACTTTAAATAATCAGATTCTTTAGTTCTTAAACTTTCACAGGTTTTCTGAGGAAGCACAGAGCTGGGTGTGTGGCTCATAATGTCCCTTTCCCCCAGTCTGTCAAATATTGCAGCTCCAATTGAACCTTCATTTCTGATGTACCACACAAGAGTTTGGCCTGCTACAACTGTACAGAACATCCAAACTACTGTTTTTACCGTTGACACAAAGTCATGCTGACATTAATACAGTGCTGTGAGGTCCTTGTTCTTTCGCTGAGTTAAAAAGGGAAGATATTCCAGCTGTGGAGCCTGTAGTGATAGTCTTAGGCATTACTTGGATGAAATGTTTTAGCATGGCTCTTAAACGTCAGGGAGATGAAGTATTTATACAGTGCAGTATTTATATTGAGAAGGTAATGTTAGGCAGCTGCATTTTGGGGACTGTTTGTACCTGGATAACCTGCTTTCCTGTGGCAGGGAATGCAGGATAGCAGCCCAACAGGGCGGGCAGGGTGTGAGTCTGGCTCTTGGAGGATGGACAGGTTGCTCACAAGTTTCTCCTGCTGCCTGTGTGGGCCAAATTGGTTGGGCATGAAATAACACACTCTTTTTCTCCAGGTATGACTGCTACATGGACGGAGCAGGAGCTGTAGCTGCTTGCAGCATCCTTCCTCTGTGCAGTGTCTTTTGCAGTAGTTTCCAGGCAATATTCCAGCTTCTCGGATGGAGGGAAGGGAGGTGATGCTTTGCACGAACTGTCCTCATAGAAGGTTACAGGGACTCCTCCCAACTAGCCCCCAAAGTTGAGCATGTTTAATGTGGTAACTAGAGGTTTGAACGTGCGTGATCTCTGCTCAGAGCAAGAGCAACTCTGTGCTGGGTGTGAACCTGCTAATCTCTGCTCAGCAACTCAACTGAAAGGGGGATCATTGACATACTATTTCTCCCCCTTCCCTTCCCTCTCTTGCCTAATATACATAATAAAGCAGGCTACTGTGATAGGAAGAAATTGACTAATTTATTTTATCAACTGGTATAATCAAACACGCTCTGCTGTGGGCTGGTGCTTGGTGTTGGTTCGTGGTGACTCAAAACCCATTTTCCTTCTTGCAGCTTCTGTTAGAGCTCAGAAAAGGTGAGAGCGAGTTGTTGATCACGCATGCTGCTGTACATCTTCATATGTGGGATAAAATTAGGATGGAAAGGTGGATGTGGCTTTAAGGCTGAAGAGCTGTGCTTAAAAGAGCAAGGACAGCTCTCTGTCTTTCTGGAGCTGTGTGAGGGGAGTGAAGCTCCTGATGGAGCAGGGCTGCTGACAATTCTCTACTGAAATGAGAAAAGAGTGGTAAAAGCATCTCAATAAATTAATTTGGATGTTTAAACGATGCTGTTAATCCTTTCTGTAAACAGGACTTTAACAACAAGCTGTACCTGCTCTTTCTGTTTCCAGATACTCTTCTCTGGCCTTCCCTTTCCCTGGTGGAGAATAACCAACCTGATTAACATATTTAATGAAGCAGAACCCAGTGCTATCTCTGCACATCTCTGCTTCCTGGTGCTATATGAGCAACTTCCAAATTACCCGTTGTAACCATCCTCCACCCTCCTAACTCAGAATATCTGTATCTTAAGGACATTGGACTACATGACAGAGGGGATCTGCGTCCCCCAGATTTTGGGTCCTTAGACTTCAGAAGAAGGTTTTTCCTGAAAAGTCTCTAACTCTTCTCTTAAAGAACCTCAATGCTGTCTGTCCTTACCTCCCTGCACAGTCTTTTTACCCTCTTGTGGCACAAGTCGGTAGGCTCAGTGATGCACAGGCTCTCTTCTGGAGCCCCTCGCACCCCACCCTCGCTACCCAGGGCAGGCTTGACAGAACGGGTGCCCCAAGGTAAATAGGCACCTTCTGCATGACGCTGAAAATCGAACCGTCCCCGTGCTCATCTGGAGCTGAATAGATTGTCAGGAGAGCCTGGGGGACAAGGGGAGCGAGGAGAGGGGGGTGAGTGGGGCAGTGCCGTGGCATTCTGTCCTTCTGCAGAAGAAGGACGGCATCGGCCATGGTGAGCTGTGGGCCTGGGGATCACCTCATGCTTGGATCTGGGTCTGCAGCACCCAGCTGCAGCCAGGCACGTGAGAGCCCAAGCTGCTGCCACGCGGCATATGGGGGTGCAGGGGAGGGGGGCAAGAGGAGCTGGGGGAGGGGAGAGCCATGCATATAAATCATTATTGGCGAACATCTCAGCTCTTGAGCCAGGCTGTCGCTTGCCGCTGCTCGTGGTGCAGCCCAGACATAAATCATAATTCCCCTACAATAGATCCTTTTGCAGCCGCCATCAGGAAAAGTGTGTTGGTTTTATCGATTTTTTGACACCGGGGCCCTGGCAACGGCCGCTCTGAATCATTATGAAATGAAACTGATTAGGAATTCATGGAATACTAAATAAACTTTACGAGCCCGTTGTAAGTTTTTTGATGCATGGGGAGCGGAAAATGAAAACTAATGATATAAAAATTACACAGCGTGCTGAGTATTATTATACTGCTATTGATTTGTTTCAAACTGTACATCAAAATCGAAGTGTGCTGGGTGTGCTTGGCTGCAAGGCTGATGCTCAAAAGCTTTTGAGGGTTGTGGGGTTTTTTTGTTGGTTTTTTTTCTTTTTTCTTTTTTTTTTTTTTTAAATGCTGGCTCCAGCATTTTTTTTGCCGCCGGAGGAGGTCAGTGCCAGCGCAGAGTTGCTGGAGTGCTCCCTGCACCCGCCTGTTCTTCTGCAACCGCCCTTTGCATGGTTAGCCCTAATTTTATTCTCCTGCTTGCACGCGAACCCTCACGAGACAAAAATATATTGACGAGGACTTTAGCCTAAGTGGATAACTCCCCACACGCGCTTCTGCTCTGGGGAATTTTTACTTCTGTTCCTTAATAGCCAACATTGTGAGAGGAGCCCAAGACACTTGACAAACATTTATGCAAAACTGCACAAAGGGATCATTTGTTCTGCCACTAACTGCAGCCACCTCGGGAGTGAGGGATGACAGCTGGTTATAACACTGCCCATCAGGCGGGGGCAAGAACAGATAACTTAGCAGGTTTTTTTAAACTTTTCTTTCTATAAATAGACAATTTGTAGTGATCATAATAGCCCGGTCCAGACTTAAAATCAATGGAAATAATGAGTAGAATTGGTGTGATCTATTTGCTCGCTATTTACTATTTTTGACGGCAGAATTTACCGAAATTAAAGTGAGGTGGGGGAAAAAAAAGTAAAAAGGCTGGGATTGTTTCAGTGTAGCCTTGAGACGAGCCGCTGAATAAGAGCCGTGTGTGTGGCTAGATATATTCCTGGTGTTGTCATTGCATGCTTTTCTTGAAATAAAAGGGCTCCTCGTGCTGCAGCTTGCCGTGCTGGGCCAGGAAGGTTTCTGTCCTGGCTAAAGCTGTTCAGCTCTGTATCCTATAGTGCTGCTGCCCCAGAGTCCCCAGCCTGGACCACTCCTGCAGGCAGATGCTGGAGGATGCTGCTGCACCTCCTTCTGCCAGGATTTGCCTTAGAAAAAAACCTGCCCTTCCGTAACTATCTTGCCGCTTCATGGTATCTGTTCTTCTTGAGTTTCATGAGTTGCAGAAGCACGATGGGACACTTGCTGTCGTGTTTAGAGCATTATTTGGAAAATGTTTTTTTTCATTTGGGTGCGAAAACAAGCTCAGATTTAGAAATCTCTCACGGTGTAAATGGATTTGGCCGGTGATGGGAGCAGCAGTAACAAATAGGCTGTAACAGAGCTGGCCAGGCGTAGAACCAAGCCTCCTTACTCCTGCAAAATTAACACCTTACTGCTGCTGGCAAGGGCACAACAAACTCTTTGGGTGCAAAGAGCTTTAGGTGTCCTCAGCTATGGGCCAGATACTTGAGCTCTGTGGAGTCTTGCAAAGTCGATGGGTTTGGGATTCTGGGAAGGTTGGTGACAGCTGTGCTGGAGCTGCAGAGGTAATCCTGCCTCTCGTGAGCTGGGCTGGCATGAAGCCATGCAGGTTCTTGAGGAGATGGCTGATCCCAGGGCTTTGGGTGTCTCTGAAAGTGAAGCCGCGTGCAAGGGCAGAGCTGTTTCCGTAAGCCGGTGACTACACCGTGATAGCTGGTAGCAATGTCCAACGGCCTCAGTTCCCAGAGAGGAGACAGATGGGGTCTTGTCGGGGTATGGCTGCTGCTGTAGGATCATCTGGCAGCTCAGCTGAGCAATAATGCAGGGGACTTCTTAGAGGTAGGCCCCTGTGTCATCTCTATTTCTTGCTACCAGTGCTGGTGATCATCTCTGGCCTAAGCATATTGCCTGTAAATGAAAATGTAATACTAGTGAGTGGGAAGAAAATCCAGCGGAATCATGAACAAGAGAGGAGGAGAAAACTTAAGCAACTGGAAATAAGCTGCTGATCCACAGAGGGCTAAGCTGCCGTGTCCCTCAGTAGTCTCCTGAGACTACACCTTTCTGTAAGTAAACCTCACGCAGCTCCTCCTGTGTCACCGATGTGCTTGGATGTCACTGCTCTGGGCTGCATATTGAGCATCAATTTGGAAGCTGCGATCTCTGGTTTGGGGTACTTGAATCCATGTGGGCTGAAGGCATGAGGTCCTTCAGCTCACAAAGAGGCCCTCTGGGCCTCCTTTCTATTCCTAAATGTACAGAGAGCTGAGTGTGCCAGGTATTAACGGAGAATGTTGTTATGCTTTGGGCCAAGACATCTTTGGTCGGGGAAGCTGTGGCCATCATGGTGTTATCCATCTTGTCACTCTCTTCTGTGTCTCTCAGCTGGATAGAAAGAAGATGTTACATTCAAATGCCCCTGAAAACTTTGCTCAGTGAGTTTGACAAGAAATCTGGGGGGGGTAATCCTGAGCACCTCAATTTATTTGGAAAATAAACCCCTTGTTTCCATCAAGTAATGCCACTTCAGGTGTGAGATCCTGCTTCTGGTCCATGTCTGAGCAGTATATCTTGGTATAAAAAGAATACTGCATTCTTCTTAGCTGTTGTATATGAATATACCATGTGTTGATGTGCAAAGAGCTTCAGTGTTTTCCACTAAACTGGAAGATGTGCTTAATGTCATAGACCTCGTGGCTAAGGGTGATCCCAGGTCAGCATGTGTGTGTGGGGAGAAGGGTCTTGGTTGTCCTCCCCCCAAGTCCTGACTGGTCCCAGCTTGCCACAGACTCCATAAATTCCTTGGCAGCTGTGGACCTGTTACAATAATCTATTTATATTTAGATATTTTGCCTAATGTAAACAGGGAATCGCCTTCAGCGAAGCCAGTTTCCTTTCTGCTTCCATACCACAAGCAGTAGCAGTGTCCTCTTTATACGGCTTGTCAGCGTGCGAGCGTGTGCGCTGGGGATTTTTCTAAGATATGTATATTGAATTTAGATTTGTGCTCTTAGTACCTTCACTCATTCATTCAGAGCCATATTGACTACATAAATTGAGTGTTACAAGTAAGAGAGAGTTTAGCCATTATTTTCTCAGTGATTTGATTTAATGGCCTGGGTGTTTTGGCCATTACTTCTGGCTTTTCATTTGCATGGATTCTTGGCTCTGATGATTAGCATGTTTTTTATATTTGCCATTTAATTTTTCTCTTTTTTTTTCTCCTTTTGGAAAGCCAGATTTTTTCATGATTAATTAAAATTCCTGCGTCTGTTTTGTATCTTCCATGCATACACATAGCATAAATATATATATAAAATAGCTTTTTCTTCCTCCCATCTCTGCAGATTATACGGAGTTAAATGCAGCTGTCTGTCTGACAGGAATATTGTGTACTGTATGTGGAGTGATATACAGGTCAGTATATTACTGATGAATAAAAGTTTCCTCCTAAGGCAGCTGCTGCAGATTACTTAGTGCTTGACATGGCGTGTCTTTGTGTCACTGTTACCGGGTGAAATTAAATCAGAACAGGAAAATATTAATTTAAAGTAGGGGATAGAGGCCGCTCACTTCCAATTACTCTCTACCCTGTCAGCTTTATATGGGCGCAAACAAGGAAGGAGGCTGGATTAATTGCTTTGGACTCTGCCCCACTACAGGCCCAATTATAGAAACATATTGGCTCCCAGCACTATTATATACACTGCTGTGCAGGAAATTGTGTGAAATTTTAACGGATTTCAGATGTAATAATAGAGAACACGATTCAGGACAGCATTAGCAGGCTGGGTGGAATCTTTACGGATGGGTTAAGGTTAAGCTGTTTGGGGGTCCTTTGTGTATTAAAGGATCATCTGGTTAACCCATGTACTGGGAGCTTTTGATACTGGCCTGGGAGCAAACAGAATAAAAACATTCATCCTCTGACAACAAGGAGCTAAATCCTCAGTGAGGAGGAGGGCAGAGCATACGGTGTGAGGGTGGAGAGCACCAGGCTTGTGTGCGGTGGGATATGGGGCTGAGCCGGTAATGTGGAATGTCTTGCGTGGACTTAAACACGGTGATGCTTCTAGATACTATTTTGAAACCATTCCTGGCCTATGTCTGCTCTTGTGCGAGACCCATCTGCAAAGTCTGGGCTAGAACTGAGAGCAAAGCGAATAACCACCGACATTTTAAAAAGTGCATTCGGTGGTTATTTTGTAAGTAGTCGTAGGAATAGATTTCAATTCAATATTTTAGTTTACATACATTCAGGTTTTTTGTTCCTCTTCTTACCTAAGAACCCTGTCTACTGCTTCATTCCTTTTTGTCTTTAAACCCCTGTGCTGAAGACGCTTAATAATTTGTGTGCACATACGTACTATTGTCTCTCTCCCTCCTATAAGATTATTTGACTTGCTGCAGCCAGAGCGCAGGGCTTATTCCAAATACAAAGCAGCTCTCAGCAGTCCTGACTGTACTGTCAAATTCCTGTGCCTGTGTGTGTTCCTGTCTGTAGCATTCATTGCACATCAGGTGTGGTTTTTAGCATGCAAAACAGAAATGGATTTCTCCCAAGGTTAATTTTCCTGGAAAATAGTCTTGGAATCTCAGTTTCTTTGATTTGGGGTATTTTATTTGTGGGCAGTGTGTATCTTTTAAGGGCCATTGTTTTCCAGGTATTTTTCATTCCCTTAGTGGTTTTTTTTCTTTTTTAACGAGCATTAGTTTAATAAGGGGTTGTGTGCGATAAGTGAATTGATAAAGGCTTGCCAGTTTTGTTTGGTTTTTCTCCTCTTTTTATTCACTGTGTTGACACTGGACCAGTTTTCATTAGTAAGTTCCTTTTTTTGTTTCTTTCTAAAGCCAACTGGACAGGTTGGCTGTGGGCCCAAAGCCTGACTTTGTGGATGATATCATTACCCTTATTGGTGTTAAAGCAGACAGCAAAGACAGGCGCTAGGCTGGGCTCAGGTACAAAGCCAAACTTATTCCTGTCTGTTCTTTGCATATTCTATTCTACGAAAGGAAGAATATTTTCATTGAGTCCACTTTCTGCTCCTTGAAAGGACAGCAATAGAGCTTGTGCATGAACAAATTGAGCAAATTGAGAAGATCTGGTCTACTGCAAGCCCTTGTGGATGCTGGCAGGTGGGAACTTTGAAGGCAAATAGATCTGAGCCATAGCTGTGGAAAAGGAGAGGGTGGTGGCTTTCTAATACATTTGAGGTGCTTTGGACCATCCCAATGGGGAAGTGAGGAACTAAGAAAACTCTGTTGACTCTGCTGCTTCCTGCCCAGACAAAAATGCTGAAGTCATTTAGTAGATGTACCTTTGATCTCCTGCCCAGTGAGCACTTTGTGGATTAGGTTTCACAACAGCCCCGTTCTATGGAGTGAGAGCAAACTGTGAGTTTAGCAAGTGTCTACCACGCTTCCTTGTTAGTCCCAGAAGAAGCTTTGGAATCTCTCCAACTGTGTGATCTCCGTCACTTCCACAGGGTCTCCCCTTCGTTGCTCACGGTGTTTCAGTGACAACTGCTGCAGATTTTGGGGAATGGCTAGAAGAGGGCCAAATGGTTGTAAAGCTGGAGGTAAAGCCGGGCATCAGGGCTTTATCTGGACTTGTTTTTAGCAGATTTAAGCAGGTAAGACCTTCCCTGCTCTAGAAAGCCACATGGATGAAAAGGCAGAGCCCTAAAGAGCATGAAGCGTGACTTCAACCTTTTCTGCTCCACTGCCCCTTGAAGTATCCAGGGAGGGGCCCAAACTGATGTTGGGAGTCCAAAAAGCATTAGCAATGGAAGTATGTCTTAAGACACAACATCTAACAGCAAGCGAGGTGGGATGGTGGAACCCTGTCCCCCTTGGTGGGAGCTCTGTGCCACAGTGGAGGCTGGGATTGGAGCAGCCCCGTAACCTGGGCTGGAGGCTATTCCCTTCGTTCCATCCTCAGCGTGTCTTGCACATAAATGAGAGTCTGAGCCTGCTAACAGGGATACAATAAAAGTGTTGCAATAGAGGTGGTGATTTAGAGTGGCAGGGGAAATACATAAATAGCTGTCTAGAGAATCCAGGACAGTAGAAGCAAAGTAAATTCTGACCAGGAGTGGTTATTGAATGGCAGGATCTTTGCTATTTTAGTCTATTTCTCTGTCTGTGGAAAGTCTATTTAGCTCCTGGATGCTTATTTGGATGGGAAGCTGCATCTCCAGCCCCAGCCCTTGCCTCCCTCTGGCTCCACTCCCTGTCCGGAAAGCCAGCGGGGCTGCAGAAGCCTCGGAAGCATCACCTCGAGGGGAGGCACTGGATTTGTGATGTTTGATTTGGGAAATCTCTTTTTGTTCCCTTTAACTAGTTGCCTTGTAACCATGTCTGTAGTGACCCAAACTACGCAATGATTCTGTGATGTGAGTGCAGAGTAGTGCGTATAGAGCTCAGGAGACACGTGCGAAATCTTATTCAGGAGCAAATGACAGTGTGAAAATTCTTTTGGCACTGACGGCACATTGATACAGTGAACCGGGGAGAGGGAGATGCAGGGGAGGCTGGAGCAGCCCAACTTGGCCTGAATGGTTTCTATCTCTTTGGTAGAGCTGGGGAGAATCATAGAATCATTTAGGCTGGTAAAGACCTCTGGTATTATCGAGTCCAACCTTCATCCCAGCATCTCCCTGACCTCTAGACCATGTCCCAAAGCGCCACATCTACTCATTTCTTGAATACCTCCAGGGATGGTGACTCCACCACTGCCCTGGGCAGCCTGTTCCAATGCCGGACCACTCTTTCAGGAGAGAACTTCCTCCTGATATCCAATCTAAACCTCCACTAATGCAACTTGAGGCCATCACCTCTTGTCCTGTTAGTTACTTGGGAGAAGAGAATGCTGGAGGCATTAATGCCAGCAGTCTGTGGAGTCTGCCAAGGGCAGATCTTGCTGCTGACATTATCTGTCCCAACCTGAGAAGTGGTATTGACCTAAAAACCTTCGGTATTGACCTAATCTGATAGGGCTATGCAGAGTTTTAGGTGGTACTTCCAGCAGATTAGAAGCTCCATAGCAGGGCATGGGTTATAAACTAACTGTTGGTGTGGAGGATGGCAGGTTGGTAGGGTCTGAGAGCTTTCCACTCACATGGAGACCACCACTGCCTTTCTGACCCAGTGTGCTGAGGCACCCTGAATACACAGGTCCTGGCAGCTTTTGAAACCATGCCACTGAAAATGAAAAGCAGCAGGAAAAGGAGCAGATCCTGGGCACGTGATGATGGGATGCTGAATCGCAAGGAAGAGTGACCTTTTGGCAGCAGTGGGTTCCCTTCCATCCACCTTGCCCATGGTCACTGGGAGCCTGACACACACACAGCCTCTTCTTTTTGGTGGAAGCCACTTTACTGGTCACAGTGGACAATTATTGGGCCTTTGAAATTTACTTCTAGCAGCTTGACAGACATAGGTGTTGGATTTGGGGGGAGTGGGATTAAGTGTTGTCTTTAAAGCATATAAGACCAATTTGCTGCTGATCTTTTGAACAGAAAGACTTAAGAGGTGCCTGTGCAACCAAAACAGTGCGGAGAGGGTTAATACTCTGCTTTGTGGATTTTGACTAGGGCCCATGGTTTTACTACAGCAGTAAAGTCACTTTCCTTTTATGTTTAAAAGCCAGCAAGGAAAAAGTGCAATTACAAAGACAACTAAAATCTTCACTGGTACTCAACAAGGTAATCAGTTCAATTGATTTTTTTTTTTTTTCTTTCTAGCCAGAAAAGTATTTAAAGTTAAATTCTATCTGTGATTTTTATACGGGGCG